>CM071867.1:318006-362859 GCA_036759665.1 Gynandropsis gynandra
CAATCTCCGTAATGGGACGAATTCTCCGGCGAAGGCTCGACGGTTCGTTCAGAGCTGCCGTGAGGACGAGCTCGAGTGGCGCGATCTCCACCGTGGATTCTCCGTCGGCTCCATCGTCGCAGTCTCTCCTCCGTTCAGGGAGCTGCTTCCAATCTCTGTCTGTCGTGCTCGTGCTTTGTCCGTCGTGCTCTGCCCGCCTGCGCCGTCGTTCTGCCTCGTCGCGACTCCTGCCTGCGCCGCGTGCCCAGCCCGTCTTCTGCTTCCGCGCCGACTGTCACTCGCCGTCTGTTGCTCGCCGTCGATTTGGGTGATTTGGGTCGTGATTTGGGCGCCGTCGTATTAGGGTAAATAAAAAAAAAGTGAGGATTAAAAAAAATATAATAAAAAAAAGGATTAAAAAAAAACTTACAGTGAATAATTTCTCTGCTGATCCGCGCGCATACTGCCCCGATCCGAGAATATTCCTTCGCACTTGTCTTGTCCGCTGATTCGCCGATCAATCGATCCGAGGATTCATCGCTGGTCACATGGCTTTTCAGCGAGGTGTAGCCGACGCTCAGACGTCCGGTGCTGCCGTTGTTCAGCTGGCTGTGCGCGCGAATGCAGCTCGTGTTGTAGACGCAGCCCCGAAATCGAAGTCCAATCACGATCTTGATCGCAGTACTATGCCAGGTTTCAATGACGAGCAGTGGTCTATCTTGTTGTCATTGCTCAAGCTGAAACCATACGGGTTTCATGATACTCAGTCTGGTAAGACAGATTACACTGAATATATTTTGGATTCAGGAGCATCTCATCATTTGACAGGAAATTTACATTCCTTAGTCAATGTTTCGCCGATTACTCCCTGTCCTATTGGTTTGCCTAATGGTGATAGCACTATGGCTACGCATACGGGTGATTTATTGCTTGGCAGCTCGTTTTATCTTCACCATGTGCTTTATGTGCCTTCACTTACTTGCAATTTGATCTCCATATCGCGTTTGCTACAAAGTAATGATTGCATTATAACGTTTACTAATCGCTTTTGTGTGATTCAGGACCGTATCGCGAGGACATTGATTGGAGCGGGTGAAGAATGCAATGGGGTTTACAAGCTTCGGGGAACAGTTGGACCTACAGCTTTCCATGCTAGTTCAGTGGCTTCTCGAGATTTGTGGCATCATCGGCTTGGACATCCGTCTGATAAGGTTTTGGATTTTTTGCCTACAGTTTTTGGTATTTCTAAACAGACTAAGAATAAGGCTCCGTGCGATATTTGTTTTTTCGAGCCAAACAAACTCGTGCTGTGTTTTCTTCTAGTGAGTCCAATGCTGCACTTTGTTTTGATTTGATTCATTCCGATATTTGGGGACCATATAATATGCATGCTACAACTGGTGCTGTTTATTTTCTTACATTAGTGGATGATCATTCTCGAGTTGTTTGGGTTTATTTGATGCGTTCTAAATCCGAAGTCAAGGATCTTATTCCTAATTTTTGTGAAATGGTGAAACGTCAATTTGATAGTTGTGTTAAGGTTGTACGGACAGACAATGGGACCGAATTCATTGGTCTTCGACGGTACTTCCAAACGCATGGGATACTTCACCAGACTTCGTGCGTATACACTCCTCAGCAGAATGGTCGGGTTGAGCGCAAACATCGCCACATTCTTAATGTTGCTCGCGCCATTATGTTTCAAGCGCATCTGCCTGCAACTTTTTGGGGTGAGTGTATTTTAGCTGCTTCATATTTGATAAATCATACACCATCTACGTTGTTTCATGGGAAGTCTCCGTATGAGGTTTTGTATGGATCTCCACCATCTTATGATCGTCTTCGCACCTTTGGATGTCTCTGTTATGCACATAGAGGAAAGAAAGAGACGGATAAGTTTGCTTCTCGTGGTCACAAGTGTATCTTGATTGGGTTTCCGTTTGGACAGTAAGGATGGAAGGTGTTTGACCTTGAGACTCGTGAGTTTTTTATCTCTCGTGACGTGGTGTTTTTTTAGCATATTTTTCCATTTGTGGAAGGTTCTGCAGGCTCATCTTCACGAGTATTATTTTCCACACATCCGACTCTCCATCCTTCAGTTTTTGATGATTCATCAGACATGTTTCATCTACCACAGATTTCTGGTTCTTCTGACAGGGGGCGGTCTGATTTGCCCCATGGTGCTCCTCCACCTGATGAATCAGCGCCCGAGTCGCCTTCACCTAGTGATGAGTCTACTTCTGTTTCTCCTCCAGTTGATGGTTCAGGGTTATCTGCTGTTGAGGTACTTGGTCGTGGTCATCGTACCAAGGTTTCTTCTGTTAAGCTTCGGGATTATGTCACTTACTCTGCTCACTGTCTTGAAGACCCCATTCGCATTTCTTCTCCGCCCTCTTCTTCGTCCTCAGGTACTGTCTCGTATCCCATAGCGAATTACGTTACTAATGCTAACTTTACTTCGAGACACCGACCTTTCCTTGCAGCTATTGCCACTGGCACCGAGCCTCGTTTTTCCTCCGAGGCTGCCGTGACTCCTCATTGGAATGAGGCTATGCAACAGGAACTTAGTGCGGCTATGCAACAGGAACTTAGTGCTTTGGCAGACAATGACACTTGGAGTTTGACTACTCTGCCACCGGGGAAGAAAGCCATTGGATGTCGATGGGTTTACAAGATCAAGTACAAGTCTGATGGGAGTATCGAACGCTACAAAGCTCGACTTGTTGTTCTTGGCAATCGGCAAACTGAAGGCGTTGATTTCGAGGAGACTTTTGCTCCCGTTGTGAAGATGACGACCGTGCGCACATTCTTGGCTATTGCTTCCGCAAAACAATGGGTTGTTCATCAGATGGACGTTCACAACGCTTTCTTACATGGTGATCTACATGAAGATATCTACATGAAGGTTCCTCCTGGCTTATCATGTGACGACTCGTCTCTTGTTTGCAAATTGAAGAAGTCTCTCTATGGTTTGCGACAAGCTCCTCGTTGTTGGTTTGACAAGCTCGCTACCGCACTTCTTTCATATGGTTTCCTCCAATCTCGGTCAGACTCTTCCTTGTTTACTTTGGTTCGAGGTACGCGACATCTTCATGTCCTTGTTTATGTTGATGATCTTTTGATTGGTGGGAATGATGTTGACATGATGGAGGTCTTCAAGACATATCTTCGGCACTGTTTTCGTATGAAGGATCTTGGGGTTCTCAAGTATTTTTTGGGTATTTAGGTTGCCAGGACTTCTGATGGGATATACTTGTCGCAGCGTAAGTATGCGACTGATATTGTTTCCGAGTGTGGTCTTCTTGCATGTCGCCCTGTCACCTTTCCACTTGAGCAGAATCATCGGTTGTCTGATTCTTCTGGGGCATTTCACTCGGATCTTGCGCAGTATCGTCGTCTTGTGGGGCGTCTTCCCTACTTGACTACCACACGCCCAGATATCAGTTTCGTGGTTCATACTCTTTCTCAGTTCATGCAGCAACCGCGTGAGGAGCATTGGCTTGCTGCATTGCGAGTGGTTCGTTATTTGAAAGGTTCTCTTGAGCAAGGTATTTGGTTATGCTCCGATTGTGATCTTCTACTTTCAGGTTATTGTGACTCTGATTGGGCCTCTTGTCGCCTTACTCGACGATCGGTTGGAGGATATATTGTGTTTCTTGGCCATTCACCTATCGCGTGGAAAACCAAGAAACAAGCTACTGTTTCACGTTCTTCGGCTGAAGCGGAATATCGCTCTATGGCTCATCTTACGAGTGAGCTCATTTGGTTGCGAGCTCTTCTTCGGGATTTTGGCATTCTTCCTTCGGCTCCTATACGAGTTTTCTGTGACAATCAGGCTGCTTTGCACATTGCTGCAAATTCTGTGTTTCATGAGCGTACGAAACACATTGAGATAGATTGTCACTTCATTCGAGACGCAGTTCAGGACGGCACCATTCAGACATCTCATGTTAGTTCGTCAGAACAGGTTGCCGATATCTTCACCAAGGCGTTGGGACAACATACTTTTCTTTATTTGCGTTCCAAGTTGGGCGTTCGAGATCTTCATGCTCCAACTTGAGGGGGCGTATTAGGGTTAATTATGTATAAGGATGTTTTTGTAATTACGCATAGTCATATTAGGGTTTGTAATTCTATTTAAACAAGGTTTAGACCTAATAATACATAGACGTTTCATTCTAATTTGGCAATTTCTTAGATGACAATAGCAAATAGATTAAGGATGATATTTTTTGTCACCAATTTCAGAATTTCGAATGATCGTACAAACAGATTTAATCTCTCTAAAAAAAATAGTTTTCAAGATGGATTTCGCCGTCATTAAATGATAATAGGATATGAAATATGATATTATATTAATTATATAAAAAATTTTGAGCGAATTAAAAGACTTACGCACGGATTATATGGACTAACTTTATAATACTTTATTAAAATTCCAGATGGATGTAATATCCATAAACACTTTAAAGACAAATCAAAATTAAATTAAAGATATATACAATATTAAAAAATATATGAGTTATTGATTGATTCGTCCAAAAATTTCGAACATGACTAATTTTCGTATAAAGCCGTAACAAACCCCAAAAACTCATCACAAATTAATACGGAAAATATTTTTATTTGGTGAGATTAAAATATTTAAAAAATGTACAAAATGAATGATTTATCTAGAATTTTCATCCGAAATTAAAAAATATATATATTATTGAAAATGTTTTTGGATAAAAATGAAATGGAACCACATGATAAGATACATACAAAAGAGTATACAAATGGATGGAGTACCAAAAAATCAATCATGCATTTAGAGAAAAGAAAAATAGTGAAATCAATCAGAAACAAAAAGAATGAATTTTAATATCTAACAATCATACATATTCAGGCTTGGACCCATTTTAGGAAAGTACAAAGGAAAAGGCAAATTAAATCCATACTAAGTATAGTTATAGTTAAAGTGTCAATGAACTAAAGATTTTCCCAATTTTTCATAACAGGTATTTAATAATAGTTTATATTTATTTTTATCGGAGTTTTGGACGAATTTAGGATGTATATTAATTAACGATATTCATTTACGGACGAACAAAATTCGTCCGAAAAACATATAAAAATCGTTTTCCAAATGAATTAAAGACGAATTTTGTTGTCTAAAAATCTAATGTTTTTAATAATATTTTTTTTAAAAATATAAAGCAATTATTTTCTAAATTTAAATAATACTCGATTTTTCATTAATATTTTATGTTTATATTTATGTTATTTATCCTATTCTATCAATTTGTACTTATTTTCTAAAAGTTTAAATTATGACTTATAAAGTGTGGATGGGTCTGTTTTGGATTATAAAAAACTCATATATAAGTTTAGTTTATTAAAAAAATTTATTGTAAATTCATGAAGTTTCATTATTACAAATATTTTTTTATAAAAAAATAAAATAAAAGGACCAAAAAGATGCAATCAATACAATGAGAGAATGATTTGGATGGAAACAAGTACGTGACAATGTACGTGTGATGATCGACTTTATGAGAAGAACCCCAATTTTTATTTTTTGTTTTTATTTCGACTTCTTTTTTTTTTTTGAAAAATCGATTTTCAATAATTCAAATGAACGAATTTACATAAAAAGAATTTAATTAAATCCACAAGAAGCATTGCAATTTTGGAAGAATGAAAAGATGAAAGGAAAATGACAAATCATGATGTGCACGTGAGAATGAGATCAATCAAATGTTAAGTAATTTATATTTTATTATTGGAAAGAGTAATAATTTTGATAGAAACAAGTCACTCATTTGTGAAAATTATTTGAATTTATAATTATTATTATGGACCGTGAAATGACACGTGGACATGTCCATATCCATGCCCATGCAATGTGTTACAACAACGTTGCTCTTCAATATTTTCATAATGATTATACAAATTCAATTATATGCCTTTTGTTTGTATAACTAATCTCAAACATGGCGAAACTCACACCACGAAAACCAAGTTATAGATTTCGATTCGAATGATGAACTTTATTGTATTTTTGTTAATAAGCGATTAATGGTGTTTTGTTTTATTTTATTTATAATATTGTGTTTGATAACAATTTTGAATGTTGCATTTGTGGGTGTTTGTGTATTTATCAATCAAACCATAAAATCGATTATGATAGTTACTTCGAAAATCGAATTATAAATTTAATTGATGAAATTATTGTATTTGTGTTAATAATCAATGATGTTTTTTTATGATTAAAGATATTTTATTTTATAAATTACAATATTGTTTGATAGAGATTGTGAACGTTGGTCATATGTGAACGTTCGTGTATTTATCAATTAAACCCTAAATCGATATTAATGCAAAATGATTCACGATTTGATATATAGTCAATGATTTTAAAAATTGAATATATAATATTTTAGAAATTTTGAAATGTAAAATAGTTACAATAAATGTTATTCTCGTTTTCTTTCTACTCGGCGCTGTGAACCACACAATTTGAGTTTCAACCTACGAAGACATAAATCCACCCGATGAATCCGACTTATAACACGCTGAGTTATTATTATGTATTGACTTATACGACAGAATCTCTGACTAATTAGACTATATCGACGTCCGAATAATCCGATTTAATTAATTGAAATAAAATATAAATATAAATCACATTCTATATTCATGGTAATTTGAATATGGATAAATCAAGTGTGTTTATGTATATCTCTTTATTAGTTGAACTAACAAATAATGTATGTTAACTTCGTATATTCCTTGTTACAAAATAGAATATTATTATTCAATACATAAATGATGGTTGCATATAACATGTATGTGTTTTCAATTAGTAGATGAATATATAAAAAGTATTTACACAAAATATATATTCTTTATACGATCATATGTTGTATTTGATGAAGATGGTTTGGCCCAAAATGTAACACTTATATGTTCACTAAACATTCCTCCAAACGAACCCATTGGCCAACTCGGCGGCTCCAAGTGAAGGCCGCCTCGCCTTGAGGTCACGAATCCATTGGCCAACTCGACGGCTCCTAGTGAAGGCCGCCTCGGCTTGAGATCACGAACCCATTGGCCAACTCGACGGCTCCAAGTGAAGGCCACCTCGCCTTGAGGTCACGAACCCATTGGCCAACTCGACGACTCCAATTGAAGGCCACCTTGCCTTGAGGTCACGAACCCATTGGCCAACTCGGCGGCTCCTAGTGAAGGCCGCTTCGCCTTGAGGTCACGAACCCATCAGCCAACTCGACTGCTCCTAGTGAAGGCCGCCTCGCGTTGAGGTCACGAACCCATTGGCCAACTCGGCAGCTCCTAATGAAGGCCGCCTCGCCTTGAGGTCACGAGTGTCACATTCGGATAGATTCAAAGAATTAACGACTTACCCTCTAATCACCACGAATCTATCTCACAAATGTTTTATCTTCTTTCACACGTATACGACTACCTCCATTGTTACGCACCTTGATTGATTCATAGATAATCGAATCAAATCTTTAAAATCTCTTTAAACACCTTGATTGATTCATAGGTACTCGAATCAAATCTTTAAACACATCTCAACCCACGATATCACACTTAAGGAAGGTATTAGACGATCTGATCGTAACTAAAGTATACTAAATCGTGAATCATCTTGCGTCAATACATTTCGACCGTCGAAATGGAGGTTGAATACTTTGTCCTGGTCACCATAACGTTCAAGTCCCATGAGCATAGCTCTTACCTTGATACTAAACTATCAAGAAAAACTTATATAACCTAACAAAAGGGGTCTATGTTTATAGCAACCAAGAAATTTCGAGTTTTTTTTGCTACGAATATATAATCGGTTTGGGTGAGTGAAAGTTTTCGTTGATAACAAAAGGAAAGATCTTTCGGGAATTCAATACAATGCAAGAATTCAATCATTTAATTCTAATTCTAAGTTATAACGAAGTTAGGAACAAACACAAAAGGTCATTAAAGCCACCAATCTAATAACAATTGTAATTTGTATCCAAAATAAGTACCTTCAATTGGTTCCTTGAAGCCTCGGTAGATAGCATCGTTGAAGGCTACACAAATTCCTCATCCAAAGCGATAAAAAGAAATGCGACGAATCCACAAAGAACTACAAAGTTTCATCTTTTCTTTTCACTGTCACCAAATCTCCACACAAGAATTGGTTGATAGTTAGGCAAATTCCGTAAAACGCAGAGAAATGAAACCAAAGTATCTTATAAACCCAAAAAACAAATACGGTAATAGGAGTACGTTATGACATATTATCGCCATTGAGGTCACTTTTTATCTTCCGACAATTCAGGGATGTACCAAAAGTAGCCTTGTAAATTGCTGTTAATGACAAGCTCCTTCGCTTCATCAAAGTTTCCTCGATCAATCAAACCTTGAAGCACGGGTTTGAACATACTCGGACGAGAAAGAACCCTCTTTTCAATGGCATCTTTACTTACCTTAACGGCAGTATCAAGATCACCTTTCAAGCAAAGAAATGGAATGATTAAGCAGTAAGTGACTACATCGGGTTCTAGGCCCTTCTCTTTTAGCTTTGTATACCATTTCATCACCTCATCCAAATTGTCTTCACCATGGTATGTCTTAATCAAAGCATTATAAGTATGAACATCAGGAGAGATCCCTTTGGATTTCATATCATCAAAGAGACTAATTGCATCTATAATCTTTTCGTGCATTGCTAATCCTCTAATCTTCGCGTTATAACTCCTAATATTAGGAACAATATTCTTACTTTCCATCAAATCCCATAGCTTATCTCCCTCTTCAATCAAACCCTTTCTATAAAATGCTTCAAATAAAGTATTGAAAGTGATAATATCAGGCTCCAATCCATTTTTCTCCATTTCATTAAATAAAGATAATGGTTTATCCAATAAGGGTTTTCGACAAAACCCTTTGATCATTGTATTATAAGAGACCAAATCCGGTATTACCCCAAGCTTCTCCGGTAACTCTCTGAACATTTTCATGGCTTCATCGTACTTTTGAGAATTGATATAAGCCGACAAAAGTGCATTGAACGATTTGATGGATCGTTCACAGTTTAATTGTGGCATTTCATCGAATAACTTGTGGGCATGATCAGTCATTCTTGAGTACCCATATAAAAGTATCATTCGAATTACGAAACCTTCCGATTTTATGTTTTCGAATTTCTTTTGATACTGTAAAGCTTCATCGATCATTGAGAATTTCCCTTCTTTCTTAAGCCGGCGAATAAAAGCAGCATAAAAACCATTCACTTGCCTCAAACTATTACACTCACATGACTTCTTGAAATCCTCTAATTTCTCCCTCAGTATCTTCTCCTTGGCTTCAGAGGATCTCTCGCCGTCTCCGGCGCCGGTAGCGGCGGCGGAAGAGGCGGGAGAAGTGGAGGGTTTCTTTGGTTTGCCAATAAGATTCTTGGGTTTGTTTCGGTTATTACTCCGAGATGGTTTTGATTTGAAGATTCCATGGAGGCGACTGTACAACGAGGAGCTTAATTTGCTCATTGGTTCCAAGTGATGAAATGAAATGAGGAATAAGAATAGAGACTAGAGTCACTAGGGTTTTAAGGAGATTTATAGCTGTGGTGTTGTTTAATAAAAACAAGCACCCACTGCATGTCGTTTTTTCTTCCCTCTCTTTCTTCTATTAAAACGGATGTTTTCTCGAATATGCTTAACATCGTGCCGATCAGTGCTGTATCTAAATGGAAACTACATGTCGTTTCTACTTGTTAACCAATGGGATCATGTGATGCTAAATAATAGAGAGAATTAGTTTTCATTACAGTTTTTAAATTAGCGTAATGAATTTTATGCAGAAAAATTTATGTTTTTAATGCTTTGACAGGAAGGAACCCATAAGTAGTATCAAAGTTTTTATATTTATCGCATTCATCTTCGATTCGGACCATAAAAACGTGGTATCAAAATGTCAAACAAGGACAGGATCACAACATTCGAAATTTGCCTTGAAACCGTTCAAGATGAGCTTGTTGAAATGAAGATATCGATGGCAGAAAAATTCCAGATGCTCGAGATGTCCATCAACAGGCAACGAGTCCTTATTAGGTGTTCACACGAAGGATCAAAGTCCGATCGAGGTAAGCGATCCGTTCAGTGGCTCGCACAGAAAACACCAAATCGATGTTTTTCTCCAAAATTACGAAACTGGAATTGCCGCAATTCACACGCGGAGATCCAACGGTGTGGCTTACCAAGGCAAAACATTTTTTCCATTACCAAGACATACAGGAACATCAACGTGTGCGTTATGCCTCGTATCATCTTGATGATGAAGCAAACGAGTGGTTCCAGGCCCTCCAAAAGACATATGATGAAGACGAGACGATGCTCACTTGGAGAGAGTTCGAAGAGGAACTATGGGCACGATTCGGACCAACTGAATGTGAAAACTTTGATGAAGCTCTTGCTAAAATCAAACAAACGGGGAGTCTACGAGAGTATCAGTGGGAATTCGAGCGTCATCAGAATAAGGTACATGGATGGACTCAAAAGGCATTAGTGGGTACATATATCGGGGGCTTGCACCCATCCATTGCTGATGGAATCAGAATGTTCCGCCCAAAGTCTCTCAAAGAAGCCTTAATGCTAGCTCGAATCAGGGATGATGTGTTGCAACGTCAAAATCGAAGCCAACCCCATAACCCCATGAATGTGCGGAACTCTCAAACACACTCTCCATCGAAAGGAACATGAATGACGCCGAAGAAGTTAACTTGGGATGACATGAAAACAAAGCGTAGCCTCAGTCTCTGCTTTAGCTGCGAGGAACGTTATACTCTGGGGTCATAAATGTCGCCAACCGCAACTACTTCTAATGGAGGGTATGAACGATTGCGAAGAAGAATGACAACAAACAAGTCATGATGTGACATGACCAACATTTGCTCTTTTCCATCACCGAACCTTGAGGACAAGGTTCTCATTGATTAGGGAGTATTGATGGGATCACGTGGTAAATTGTAGGTTGATAAGTTTACATGTATTTAAGAATGATATTTTGCCACAAGAGGAAGAAAAAGAATTTTATGCAAAAAAAGTTTATGTTTTTAAAGCTTTGACGGATACCCATCATTAATCAGTGTTCTAAATATCGTTTTCGGTGGTTGCCTAAACGCTCGGAGGAGGCCGCTCGATGTCTACTAGTACATTAATTTTTTTTTTTAAAATATCCAATATGATGCGATTTGAAGAAACCTAAAGCTAAAAATCTATTTATGGCATATCCATTTGTTGTTCACGTCGGGTTCGAATAATGAAATCTCATTATTCACGAATCAAGTTTTCTGATTTAAAAAACAAATGCATACGAATATGTATACAATTATTAAAATATTTATACTTGTGTAATACACAATTTACAATAATGCTATTAGAATGAAGATAGATATTCATTTTGATGATTAGGGTTTCGAACATTAAAACATATTACGATAAATATGATACAATATTATTTTTTTTTGCATCCATTTTAATATGAGATGATTCAATATTGATTATAATTAATTTAAATCTTGAAAACTATTTGAATTGAATTGATATATTATTAATATTTGATTAAAATTTAAAACTCGTATATTGTACAGATTTCAAACATAGTTTTATAAATTTCGAAGATTTATTCAATATCTACGCATATTCTCATAGTTTTTTCTTGAAGAAAAAAAAACAAAACAGATATTTCTAATTCCTAGATGATGATTCATAGAAACTGACCTGGAATCTTGGAAGGTATATAAACCTGTGATAGATAAGACAGTGAGTGAACAGACAATGCTTCCATCTCGAACTTGACGCCTCTTTGAAGCATTACTTCAAGTTCCAACCTTTGAAAGTGTTAGTGTCCAATTAAGACATTAATTAATAATACTAACCGATATATGATAATATTTTTTGAAATTTTACTTAATATCTTATTAGAATACCAAAGATATTTTCGAAAATTGTACGAATATTATACGATATTATATTTTTTTCTATAATATTACATATTATATCATAAAGTATTTCATGATTAATAAAACAAGAGAAATTGATTCAAATTATTTCAAGATGTAGTCGTATATTTTATCAATTAATCCATAATTACACCAAACTATCTAATCAAGTGAAAAGATTAAAACGTACCTCCATTGTGGCCTTTCACGCTTAAGGTAACATCTTTGCAACAAAGCAACAGTCCTCTTCTTATCTGTGTAATATCATAACATCAAGTGTTTGGTCTTTTTTTCCAACAAAGAATATGTTTTTTTTTTATATTAATGATCTCACCTTCTTTTGTTAAAGGCAATAGACATTGCTTTGGAACATTGTATTTCTCAGTGTCCGAAGGAAAAACTCCTAACCATTCAATCTCTGGGGTTCTTAAACATTCTGTATCATAAGCCATTTGCTTCAAGAAAAGATAACCAAATGGAGGAAACCCTTTAATTCGAGTAGAGTATTTCATGTCGTAGAATTTAGGGTTTCACTCATTGTTTCATATAATCTAACCTTGGAACCAAAACGGTATGTAGTGAGAATCTCAAAGCCGTATGGATCACAATCCACTAGACAATACACAGGTAGATGCAATTTCTCCATGAGGAGTCGCAAGAATCTGCGTATAATCTGTTAATGTTATTTCAAAAAGAATTATGTTTTTCAGAATGAAAATTTGGTACCTTCTTGTTGAAACATCGGGATAGCCTCTTCCCTACGAAAAAAGACATAAACTAGTTCAAAAGTTTAGGGTTTTCCAATGTTTCACGTTCTAACGGATGTGACACAAATCAAAGAACTAAAAGAGAAGCAAAAAGGAAGAATCAAATGACGAAAGTTTTATTGCTTAACTGTGATGACTATGCAATGATTCTTCTTGCAAAACATATCATTTGACAAGCGCTGGAATACTACAAACATCATAGTATCAAATGGGTTTCATCTGGTAGTTACAAGAAAGGAAAAAAAATCTCTCCTTGTAAGAAGATTGATAAAGGGTCTACCTGTTTCTTTCTCCACCACTAGTATGAATTTGGCAACACTGATGATATCTGTAAGCATAACATATTATTACCCTCCAATCCAATTATAGAAAGTTTCAAAATTTGCCTCAGTTTACTCTTTATCTCAGTAAAAAAAAAAAAAGTAATTACCTTTGACTTCCTCTACAAGAACAGGTATGGCAAAAGCCTGCAAAATTAAGCCACCTTTCGTGTTATACTTGTTGGATGCTAAGATAACGTAGTGAATCTTGAATTCCGGTCTTACAGTATTAGGGCTATTTATACAATCAAACTTTCGTTCAGATTCTCTAAATCTTAACCATCCCATCACCAACCTACAACATAAATGAACGTTGTAATAAATCTACATTGAGGGTATGTCTCAAGAAAAGAGCATCATGAGTATTATTCAATCTGCGTACCCATTTCCAACAGATACCTGCGAAAATTGAAAAGCTGCACAAAGTTGATATATGTTGAATGTTTATTTAACTAAGGAGATTTTCTGGTAATAAAACCTTAAAACATTTGATTTAGTATCATAAATAAATCTTTAATAAGAAGAGTCAAGATCAAGTACTAACCACGTTTAGGTTGTGTCGACTACACTGGAGAAGTATGCATATATCGTTGATTGCTCGGTCTACAACTGACTGAGCTGAGCCAAAGATAAATACAACATTGATGGGAGGCAAAGAACACAAAAAAGACTAATGCAAATTAATAGGGTTTGATTGGTGGAAACGCAGTGTTTGCGTTTGCGTTTGGCGATTAGTGGTATTTTGTTTCATCTTGTCTAAATGGTAGAATCATTTCATTTGCGGGCGACTGCGATTAGAAGCGAATGGTAAACTTTTGAACAAAATTATCAAAATGGACAATTATTAAGAAAATAATTTATTTGATTTTTTGTTTAGTATATATATTTTTAATTATAATTTTCAAATATTTGAAATAAAATTAAAAATTATAAAAATATTTAAATCTACAATATATATATATATGTATATATATATTTACGATTAATATAAATTATAATAGAAAAAGAGAAGGGATAAAGGGAAAGATACGAGGGTATTTTGACAATTTGATTCAAAATGCATCAAAACGCAAAGGTAACACAACATAATTTCAGATTTTTAAAATATGCATTTCGATGTGTTTTCGGGCGACTGCGATTCCACTAGTCGGTTTTAATGCCGTCTGGAGTCGCCTGAAAACGCAGTCGCCACGTTTGCGTTTGGTTGCGACTCCAACAGTCAAGACCATGGTGTAAGTATAAAAAAGGAAAAAAAAGTACAATGTCTCAAATTATGGACAGAAAATTTACCTGTGAATAGAGATGGATGCATGTAATAGATATCCCGTTTAGATCCATGTCTGTTTTCTTGCAGAAGTTGTTGGACGATCAATAATACCCTTAGCAAAATATCTGAAGAAAAAAATCCAGTAAGAATATTTCTTAATGAGATCCCAATCATGGAAGTAAAATAAAACTGTCAAAATTTTCATTCGAAGAGAAATGACTCACCAATTCTGTAGGCATGAGTGTCCCTCCTAAGGGTAAGAATTTCTTGTCCCTTTGGTTTGTCCGAACTGCAGAAGCTGCAATCAGAAGGATGTGATGATAAGAGATAAGTAGTCATGATTGGTGTTGATGTATTGTCCCACTTCGAGATCAAGGACATGAACATATATATGGTGTTGGACAACTCTAAACTCTAATTTTTGGGATTAGTTAGGCTCATATCTATATTTGACATGGTATCAGAGCCACACTCGTTCTAATTTGATTTGAGTATACCGATGTTGGACCCCGATTGTGTTCACGCTCCAAGACCGAGTCTGGACATGAGGAGAATGTTATGATGTATTGTTCCACATCGACCAAAGACATGGACTTTGGTCTCATATATATGGTGTTGGACAACTCTAAACTCTAATTTTTGGGATTAGTTAGGCTCATATCCATATTTGACATGGTATCAGAGCCAGACTCGTTCTAATTTAATTTGAGTATACCGATGTTGGACCCCCAATTGTGTTCACGCTCCAAGACCGAGTCTGGACGTGAGGAGAATGTTATGATTTATTGTACCACATCGGCCAAAGACATGGATTTTGGTCTCATATATATATGGCTCGGTCTTGAGCTAGCTTTTGGGTTAGTTAGACTCATAATCATATTTGACATGGTATCAGAGCCAGATTCGTATTGATTTGATTATATCGATGTTGGGCCCCCGATTGTGTTCACAATCCAAGACCCAATCCGATTGTCTCGTACTAAGAACATGAATCTTAATTTCATATATATAGTGTTGGATAACCCTAAACTCTTGAATAGTTGTTGAAATTAGTTAGGGCTCGTGCCATATTTGACAATTGGTCTAAGAATAATCTCTTGAAGCAAGTCTAAAGAAATTTAAGACAGCTAAACGTCTGCAGGACCAATGCCATGCCACTCCACATAGAATTTGAACACGAAGAAAAAAAAAATTGCAAAATCAGACCAATGCTTTGACTAGTTAGGCTTCTGAAGAAGTCATGGTCGCAGCACGATTGAAGGAAATGGAGCTGGTTGTTCAAGGAATGGGTCATATGGTTTCAGGGGAAGGTTGGTTGTAAGAGACAGATCAAAGCATTGAGAGAATCAAAATGGAAAAGGAAAATCGATGGAATCCTCATTCAGGTACGTTCTTCTTTCATGTTGATGGAACATCAATGGAATCCTCACTCAATTGAGGGGAAACGAAAATCAGAGATAAAAGGGACACGAACCATTCAGATTCTGGTTTCATACAATAGTTCCTGAATCGATTGATGGAGATTATTGGAGATCGACCCTCGGCGAGATCTTCAACGATTGATCGAGTAAATTCTGCCCCACAAAACAGAAAAGGGCTATGAACAACGACGAACAAGCAAAATCACGAAGCAGAACGTTCAATCCAGAGGAAAATTCTGAGATAATCCAAAGATTTTAATGAGTATTTTTGAGATATCTTCTACCTTTGATCCTCTGAAGCAAATTTGCAGCTTCTGAATTTGAAAATTTTCCCTCCATCTCCTTCTGGTGCGTTTTCAAACGGAGAACGAAATCGTTGACGAATTTATATAGGCAAGGGGAATATAAAAATGCCTGACGTTTTCACTTTAAGAAACGAATATATGCGTCGTTCGTTTCTTAAGTTAAAGACACGACGTCCGTCCTCCATTCCGAGTGGTTAGAAACGTGCCGTTTCCATTTTTAAGCGATAAACTACGCAGCATTATGCGTTCACTTTGGTAACGATCATGAGAGGAGGGGATTCGTGTATATATATATATGTATTTTTTTGTATGTGTAAATATTAGGGATGTCATTCGGGCTGGCCCGATCCAAATCTGTGTTGGCCAAGTGAAAACGGGTTTGAGCTCAATCGGCCCGATTTAAATGGGCCTCAATATCTCAATATACGGCCAAAGCGACGAACCAACGTTATACTGAAGAGAGCAAGGGTTCACGGGCATGAACGACAATGGAAGAAGGAAGGGAAGATGCAGACGCAGACGCACGCAAGAGAAGAAGCACATACACGGCAAGGGAATACGCAACAGACGCACGCAAGAGAAGATGCAGGGGCAACGGGCCACGAACGGTAATGGAAAACCGAAGACAAACCCAAGATGCACGACACGAGCACTAAAGACAATGGAAGACCGAAGACATACACAAGACGCGACTAGGGTTTCCCTCACAAAAGAGGAGGATAGATAGGTCTGATGCGTGCTAGGCTGTTTTTTTCATGGCCCGCGGCCCGGCCCGAAGCTCGGCGGGCCGGGCTGGAATTTTTCGGGCTATATGATAGCTCGAGCCCGAAAGTCCAGTTGTATTCGGGCCTTTCATTTTAGGTCCGAATCCACTAATTTTCGAGTAGATTTTTGGTGGATCCGCGGGCCAGATTCAGTTTTGACAAACCTAATAAATATTTTAATATTTTTTTAATTAAATTAAAATATTTTTAAAAATATAATTAAAAATATATATTAAATAAAGTTTAAATAAATTCTTTTATAAACAATTGATATCTATTTTAATAAATTTATTTAAAATGCAATCGCAACAATTCTCTATTATTCGTTTTAAATCGCAATCGTTACCAAATGTAACGATTCAACCATTCAGATAAAATGAAACAAAACAACGTCTATCGTCGACAAAATTGCTGCCGGACAAAAATACTAGTTCCAAAAGTCAAAAAATATATAGATGGTATGAACAAAAATATTTCGCTATCAATAACTGCAGACAAGTCTATATAACATAAAAAGACAAGATGCTCGTGATATATACATGTAGCAAAGGGCTGAAACACGGTGGAAACAAGAATATAATCTCAAATCTATCGAATAATGAAAAAAAATATATTATATTTGACGATTCAAGAGACGACATTCAAACATACATTCACCATCTAGAAAGATGCACCGACGTTGTCCTCGCAAACACGTTTCCACCAATCAAACCCTAAATTTTATAATCGTTCAGATTCGATCGGTCCGAATTATATCCGAAAAAACCAAATTAAAATAGGGTTTTTATTCTATGATGTTTTGTTGAGAAAAAAAACCGTTTTTTTCTCATAAAAAAAAATATCGGGGAAACTTTAATTACAAAAATTAAGTCCTTACAGCCTCAAAAGCATGAATCATGTCTTGTGAAATGTCTGTCTCTTCCTCCTCGATGATTGCTTCAGAGGACTGAATGGTTTGTATTCTGCTGTATTTAACACCAACTGCTTCAGCTTGTTCCGCGAACATAATCTTCGATACCGATGAACTACAGATCTCTCTATACGTTTCATAATCAGCGGCTCGAGTTTTTCCGCCTTCTAAAAGCTTCGAGAGAGGATGAAGAATTGTTACAGGACTCTCATTTGTCTCCAGTTGTTGCTTAAGTTCGAGGAAACTCGAGATATGGTTCGGATTCTTGAACATAACGAAAACAGCGGTATCGTCAATTTGGTAAATCGAAGTTACGGACATTGGACCAAAGACTTTGCAGATGCATTCTTGTATCTCTCTTGCTTTGAGTTTTGACGAAAACCCCCAAATCAAAACGACGTTTTCGAATTTTATGTTCGAGAATCGTTTAGGGACGGTGTTTGAGACTCGTTGCTGTGTCGTTGCCTGGCCGGTTTGTAGGTGAATGATATCACCATTTGTCCAACTAAGATAGAGACGATTGATGTAGTTTTGTAGAGTTTCGTTCCGAGCCAAGTGTTGGGACGGAGAATGTTCTTTGAAATCTATTCCTAGATGACGACATGCCTGCGCGAAGATACATCCCGTCATGAATGCATCGTAACCCGCTTCATGATTTGCCCCGGAATTCCAATTAGAAGACCTGAAAATGGTTATTTAGGTCTCAGAATAGAGAATATATTCGCTATATTTACAGTTTTAACCCGTGATTCAGATAAACGGGGATATGCACATACACGAATGTCAAGCTATAAATCAAGAACAAAGGTCGTATATGGGATGCGAATAGACGATTGGCTATATTTTCCGTTTTAGTCAGTGATTCGAATAGACGAGGATATGCACATACACGAATATGAAGGCATTACGTGACTATCTAAGCTATAAATCAAGAATGAATATCGTATATGGGATACGAAGGACAAACCTGACGTCGTCTACTTCGACCTCGACTTTGACATGTTGTGGAGAAACAACGTCGAAGTTTTTTGAAGCAAGAGCAATTTGCGGGCATAACAAGGCGAAGGCAGAGGATAATGAAGTGCTGGATTTCTTCATTTTCAGGTGAAGCAATTGATTCAGATTCAAGAGTACTTTAGTGTCGATGATATGAGGAAAGTACTCGTTGATCAACGAGACGAATTTATCCGTTGTTGAAGGAAGAGGACCCATGAATTTGTTGTATATATGTGCAATATCTGTGCGAGATGAAGCCGATGGTTAGAGCTATAAGTATATCATGACATATACATCTTTATGGAACTAAAGTAACTCAAGTGTACCTAAGAAAGAATTGTGACCGACGATCAACTTTCGCTCCGAAGAGAGAAGATCAATTACGTGCCGAAACCCAATAGCAGATTTTATCTTTTGTTCCGCCAATTTCTTTCGTTCATCCTTTGCGTCTTTCTGTCAAATACATTCAATGGTATTCTGAGATATATACCTCATACTATCGGATTCATAGATACCGAAGGAATTCGTTTTACGATATGTGGCCGTACTATCTCAGATTATGGTTTAAAATCCTAGTAAACAGACAAATGTAACATCCAATTGTAACTTACCAAGAGATTTTCCTTGTCGGATTCGGAATCGCTGTACACAATGAAAGCTTGTGAAGGGGAATTTTCATCATTCATATGAATGTAAACAAGATCCCCAAAATGCTTCATCAAAACCTGCACAATCAATTCCAAAGATAACAAAACAGAAACTAATCCAATTACAGCAAGAAAACGAAGAACAAGGATAACTATGTAATGATAAGTTGTCCCACATCGGATAAGATATGAACTTTTGACTCATATATATGGTACTGGACAACCCTAAACTATTGAGAGAGTTTTGGGATTAGTTAGACCTAAACTTATATTTGATATGATATCAGAGTCTGGTTCGTCTCGATTTAAATATACCGATTTTGGGAATCCAATTGCGATGCCCACGCTCTAGAAAACCGAGCATGGGCGTGAGGGAGCATGTCCACATCGGCTAGGACATGAACTTTGGAGCCATATATATGGTACTGAACAACCCTAAAGTCTAGCTTTGGGGATTAGTTAGGCCTAAATTTATATTTGATATGATATTAGAACCTGATTCGTTCCGATTTGAATATATCGATTTTGGGTACCCGATTCCGATGTCCACGCTCCAAGACCGAGCCTAGGCGTGAGGGAGAGTATTATAATGAATTGTTCCACGTCGGCTAGGACATGAACTTTGGAGTTTGGAGTCATATATGGTACTGGCCAACCTAAACTCTTGAATTAACTTTCGGGATTAGTTAGGACTAGACTTATATTTGACAAACTATAAAAGTAAAATAGCATTACCAATTTAATAACTCTGAGCTGATGAGAAGTGAAACCCTTCAAACTGAGAGCTGGACGCATAAGGTAGAACACAGTTTCCAGTCTCTGGGTCGAATCATTCAAGCTTCTTGGAGACTGAGACATGGCATTTCCACCATGTAACAGCTCAGAGCGCCATTCAGTCAGATTGTTCTTCATTCTTTCGGCGAAAAGAACATCAGCCATTCGTACCAGTTTGATGTCTTTGGCTTCGGCAGCTGAATCCATGGCCTGATCCTCGTAAAGCATTTCCAGACGCTTAGTGGCCTCTTCCTCTTGTCGTCTGGACAAATAAGATATTCCTGAGATGATTCAAATACGTGAATCTCTTGCAAAGCTTTTCTTGTTTCCCATTTCAATGATGCTCACATTTGAGCATGTTGATTCATACGTGCAGATAGGTACATATATGTATAGAAAAGAAGTAAAAAGGAAAAAACGAGATACCTTCATGTACGCAGGTATTGAAATCGAATTGATACTTGGCAAGGAAATCCATGGATGTCGTTTGGCAGAGAAATTCATGAGCTGGAGGATCAAATGTGAGCTCTTGACGAGGAAATACAAAGAAATTGTGCCTGTCGAAGCGAAACCAATACAGTCAAATTCAGCAAGAGCACGCAGAACATTTTTAGAGAGAGAAAGGGAAAGGGACTGACGGGTGGGATACGAAGGACTGAGAGAGCGAGTCCCATCGGAAGGGACAAACGCCGAACTGGACAACGGCAAATTTCTCGGCGGAATCTTTGACTTTGAGGTATCGGATGTCGAGGCGGTCGAACTCTAAGGATTCACGCCAGGGAGCACTCGTCACGCCGGTCATCTCCAGGTCGATTGCGACGAAATCCGCCGCACGAACGTGCGTACGCAGATCCGACAGTGTCGTCTCAAAGTTCGACCTCGTCACGTGCTTCAACGGAAACGCCGCCGTTGCGGTGGCTGTCTCTGCGGCCGTTGCGGTGGCTGTCTCTGCCGCCGGAAAGATTGAAGATGAGCTGAAATGCGACCGTGCAAGGGCACGCGCGAGGGGCCTCAAAGGCCATCGCTTGTGGTGGTTCATTTTGGAGGGAGAGAGAAAAGCATGAGCATGACTCTAGCGTTGCTTTTAATTTTTAGGTTTTTGAGGTTTAACGATTTTTTTTTTCCTGAAATGAACGGAAAAAAAAATAGTGGACTGAGAAGATGATTCCGAGTCTATCAACACATAACGACGTCGTTTACGGACGTTTATAACAAATTGAAACGACAAAGCATCCTCTTAACCTTGCTCAAAGCAGCATGGTGTTCTTTTGTGGATCTAATCAAATAAATTAATTTTGATTATGATTATCGAAACTATTTAAATTCATTATTATTTTTTTAAAATGTATTCATTACAACCAATTTGAAACGATCAAAATAAACTCAACTAAGCTTAACACCCCACGACGACCCATTTACAGCATTTTTAGCAAACTAAAACGACAAAGCATCCTCTTGACCTTGCTGAAAACAGCATGATGTTCACTTGTGGATCTAACCATTAACTCTTTTTCCTTTAGATAATAAAAATGATCAAAATTTTATTTTACTAATGAAATAAAGTATTATATCATTACAAAAATCATGAAAAAAAAGACGCTAATATGGAATGTATTGGTAACAATTATATATAACACATTATTACAAAAATAAAAAAGAAAAAAAAAACTAATTAATAATCTGTTGAAGGAGGAATGGATCGAAGGAGGCGAGCAGCAAAGGCTCCATCTAGAGAATGAATCAAAGGGTTGGAAAAATAGAAGCCTTGTGTTGTTGCAAAGCTTGATGGTATGAATCTATTGGCTGGATCTATGTGGAACTCCTGCCATTACAAATTCATCATCTGTAAGATCGATTCGATCCGAAATGATCCTAATAGACGAATTTAGATTCACTATGGACAAGTCGTAGAATCCGTTTCGATCCCTGAAGCTCAATTAGATTCACTTTGGACAAATCTGTATAATTCGATTGGTCCCAAAAGTCAAAACTCGAAAAACCAAAATTAGATTCGATATGTGCAATGTGTAGACTTCGTTCACTTTGGACAAATCTGTATAATTCGATTGGTCCCAAAAGTCAAAACTCGAAAAACCAGAATTAGATTCGATATGTGCAATGTGTAGACCTCGTTCACTTTGGACAAATCTGTATAATTCGATTGGTCCCAAAAGTCAAAACTCGAAAAACCAGAATTAGATTCGATATGTGCAATGTGTAGACCTCGTTCACTTTGGACAAATCTGTATAACTCGGTTGGTCCCAAAAGTCAAAACTCGAAATGGTTTCAATTCGGTTCGGAAAAACCAGAATTAGATTCGATATGTGCAGTGTGTAGACCTAGTTCAGTTTGGACAAATCTGTATAACTCAGTTTCGTCCCAATCCGAACAATCTCAATCCGTAAAACACCTTCTTCCATCCCAAAACTCAAAACACAAAAAGGATTCGGTTTTTGTTTGGGTTCGGGAAAAAACCGTACAATCCGAATTAAATTCACTATGGACAATCCGTAGAATCTATTCGGTCCCAAAAAAAAGTCCCAAAAGTCAAAACTCGAAAGGGTTTCAATTTAGGTTCGGAAAAACCAGAATTAGATTCAATATGTGCAATGTGTAGACCTCGTTCGGTTCTAAAAGTCAAAACTGGGACCAGTTCGGCTCTGGAAATACCGAAAAAACGAGGAACCTGAGTACAAAATAAATATAAATTTTAATTAAAAATAACTATAAAATGTTGTATTTTATTATTCCTAAACATAAACTGAAACTAGAAGAAACCAAATCGAAAAACATTTGGATCCAATTCGATTCCATTTTTCAAAACATAAACAAACCGAATCGAACCCTAAAATGCATACCCCTAAAAACGAAGTGGGACTCTAGGAGAATAGCAAAGGGACAAGAAAGTTTCCTCATCAGACATTCTTTCGATTGTTCCCACTCATTCCACACGAGTAAGATCAATACCCGCACGCCCAAAAAACCCTAAACCCTAAAGCCTGAATACGAACTACCTAAACCCTAAACTCTCTTTTCAATACACGTACACCCAAAAAACCCTAAACCCTAAACCCTGAATACGAACTACCTAAACCCTAAACTCTCTTTTCAATACACGTACGCCCAAAAAACCCTAAACCCTAAACCCTGAATACGAGCTACCTAGAATGTGAAAAAAGAGGGAAATGATACTCACGGGATGTCTTAGGAGAAACGCGTGAACCCTCCCTTCGTTTTCTTCATGGTCAATGGAGCAAGTGCTATAAATCAAAACTCCACCCGGCTTTACCAATCTATCGGATCATAGAGAAAACACTTGTCAGAAAGATTACACATTTGCATTGAACTAAACTATGGTAATTGCTTACTTGGAGGCAGAATCAAGAAGCTCATCCTGCAGTTTTGTGAGTTCTTTTAAATCCTCCAGTTTACGGTTCCAACGTAAATCGGCTCTCTACAATAAGAAGGAAACAAGTTAGTTATATCGGTTCCAAGAAGGTAAAAATGTATATAGATTTGCTTGTTTTCACCTTGGATAAGACACCAAGTCCGGAACATGGGGTATCTAGCAAGACTTTGTCATATTGTACCTCGTTCGATTCCTAAGACAAGTTGAATTTAAACCATAGTACCATAAAAAGTATTACTTTTCCCAAGCAATGTTAACTTACAGCAAAGACACGAAGATCAGAATGGACGGTTGTGATTAAAGCATTTAACTTACCGCAAAGACACGAAGATCAGAATGGACGGTTGTGATTAAAGCATTTAACTTACAGCAAAGACACGAAGATCAGAATGGATGGTTGTGATTAAAGCATTTAACTTACCGCAAAGACACGAAGATCAGAATGGACGGTTGTGATTGATTAAAGCATTTAACTTATATCAAAGACACGAAGATCAGAATGGACGGTTGTGATTAAAGCATTTAACTTACCGCAAAGACACGAAGATCAGAATGGACGGTTGTGATTAAAGCATTTAACTTACAGCAAAGACACGAAGATCAGAATGGACGGTTGTGATTAAAGCATTTAACTTACAGCAAAGACACGAAGATCAGAATGGATGGTTGTGATTAAAGCATCAACTTGGTGCGACTTTGCTGTCTCACGGAGGATTCTTAGCCGTCCTTTGTTCACATCTATAGCGTATATCATGCCTAAAAGCAAAAGAGTGTTCTTCAGGTTGGACTCAAGAGTAGTAGCCAAATTAAACTATCACAATCTTTATTAGAAAAAACATCAATTATATTTGTAACTAGGGGTGGACATTTCGGTTCGGTTATATAAAACCGAACCAAACCGAACCGAATTATGGTAATTCGGTTTGGTTTGGTTCGGGTATAGATAAAATGACCGATCAGGTATGAAAGTTAAAAAAACGAATGGATTCGGTTTGGTTCGGTTATTAACTGAATAACCGTGGATAATCGATTTGTTACGTAAAAATATAAAAATATATAGATAAATTATATTTATCAAATGAATTTTATCTGATATAATTAATAATCAAAATTAAATATCAAATTAAAATAATAATATATTATATTATATTTTTTAAATATATGAATTATTTGCAATATTCCGAATAATATCATTTATTTGTAATTTTATATGATAAAATACTTGGTAAAATTAAAATAATCGAATAAAAACCGAAGAAATAAGAGTTTGGATTTTACTTTGGTTACAATATTTGATTCATATAACCGAACTGAACTGAACCGTTGTACAATCGAACCGATTTAAATTCAGTTATTGGTTTTTAAAGCACGAATAATCCATACTCATTATATTCGAACCGAAATCCGAACCGAAACCCAAAATGGCCAGACCTATTTGTAACGTTACCTTGGCCTTTCAAGCGAGATGCCATGTAAAGGGTCTTCCCTCCAGGAGCAGCACATCCATCCATTATTGTCTCACCAGGTTGAGGATCCACCACTGAGACCACTAGTCCTGCACTATCATCATAGCTATAAGATGAATTCAGGCTAAACCAAAACTTTAAGCCCAACTTTGTAAATTTCTCTCTCAATGGTTGGAATTCGAGGAAATTCCCGATCAAGAGCATTGATTTGATCTTTTCGAACTCTGTATAGGCTCGAAAGGACAAAGAGAAGATGTGTATAAACGAGATATCCATAAAAACAAGAAGGAAAAAGGATTGAATAGAGGATCTCATGAAGATTTGGTTATAATACAGAGTTAGGAATGATCTCTAGTCGGTTTAATATCACATCAACGAGGGTAAGACAACTCGAAACAGTTTTGGCGGCTTGATTTGGGAAGATATTATTGAAAAAAAAGAGAAGAGAAATAGAGAGAGACTGGGGAGAACTGATATTAGTTAAGAACTAGAGAGATTCTGAAACAAGACTGACCTCTTAGAGGAAAAAGAAAAAGGGATTATCATCAGTTAATAGTGAAATCAAAGATAGAATAATGGAAACCATCATAAATTTGTGGATTCATGATAAGTTCCTGACCATTATAATAATAAAAAACACCAAACATGGTAACAAAGTAAAAACCTGCAAGCCTGTTTTGATACGAACGAACTCCTCTGAATATGAAGATAGCTCATATGGAACCTGCAATGAAGTATAACGATCGGAAAAATCTAAGCATTTAAAAAAAGAAATCATTTGTGTGCTTGTTTCAGTTCATTCACATGGAATCCAATTCAGATAAGACAAGAGCCTTCACAATTCTAACACGTTAACCTTTAAACGCAATAAAATGACTTAGCCACGAACCTTTAAAGTGTTTAAACGTTGCACAAGGTCCGATCTTGTGATACCCTTTGCCTTGTTAGCCCTAACATCATAGGAAACATTTAACTGCCTGAATTTTTTATTTGATTCTGTAAAAGTGAAATGAAATCTGGATATGAACCTTAAGCTAAAGCCAGGATCCATGTTGTTCCATGTCATTAGTTTTATAGCTTCATCTTGACCAAAACACTTTGTCCATCGCCTAACCATCCACTAAGAAATTGTAAGGAAAACACATGAGAATTCTCTTTCGCCTTACAGGAAAACTAATTGGGGATTACATATATCCATTAATCTAACAGTCTTGTAAGTTTCACAATTCATTTAGGCCGCACCTAAAAGCTTTACCTTCGTATCTCCAAACATGGGAAGAAGATTAATATATAGCTAACGACTTACAACGGGATGTGAATGAAGTGTGGCAAGAGCACGTGATTGCGCTCGTTCATCCCCTTCCACTTTGGGGAACGGAAGGGCATCTTTTTCCTGAAGATCCCAAATTCATATTCATTAAAGCTTAAATTTTACAATCAAATTTCAGATGAGATGAAAATGAGAAGAAATGAAAAACCTTAAGAGAGACTAGCTTACGAAGAATCCCATTTACAAGATTTCCAGCACCAGGTCTAAGGGCAACCTTTGCAAGCCTCACATTCTGCAATTAAGATGAGACAAATACCAAAGAGATTGAAGAAGATTTGTCATATAACAATGAAGGCCTCATGTGAACTTGACTATGGATAAAATATGTAGATGAAGTTTGCTCTATTTGGTGCATTGGATACTCAATGTGCATGAAGAATAACCCGACGTTCCATTCCTTTTTCCCATCATTTCAATGTATCAAGAATCCTTTTCCATAGGGAAATAAACAATTTAACGGAAGGCTAGTACCATATACACGCATCCCAAACTTTTACCCGAGTAAAATGAGTACACAGGCATACAATCCAAACAAGCAAAGACTAAATCATACCTCATCTACAACGGCATATGGAGGCATATCAAGCTTGATGATCTCATAGAAACCAATGCGTAGAATCTACAACAGAAACGAGGTTTGAGGTTTATAGGGTATAGTCCTGACAAACATTTTCTCAGAAGGAAGAGATACCTGCAATAGAAGAGGTTCCATGCTACGAAACGTGCTTTCATTGTGGCAAAGTGAACCAATCAAATGATCGAGATATCTCCTCCAACGTATCGTTCCTCCAACAACATCAGTAACCTATTAATTCACAGATAAAAGCTTGATAGATTTTAGAACTGCGTCCGTCACCCATTACATCAAATCCAATTAAATGTGAAAAAGCCTTTAAGCATAGCTATGATCATTCTTCTACAAAATTTCCCAGTAAAAAACGTAGACATCTACGATAAAAGGTAAATGATAAGAGCAAAAATGATTGAGACAAACCAGTCTAAGATCTCGATCATCCAAATCACGAGTTCGAAAACCAAGAGTACTTTGAACATATCTCATCTCGTTACTGCCAGAACCTTTTCCTTTCTCATTCAAAAGATCAGCAAATGCACCACCAAGTTCGATCCTCATTAACCTCACTGCAGATACTGCAGAAACCATCAAAAGACACATTATAAAAGGAATGCACTTAGATTGTTAATATATAGTTCCAATTATTTGAAAATCCAATCGAAAAACATGGTGAAATTCAAAATAAGAACATTCAAACAAGAACTCCAATCGTTAATCAGAAGCTAAATTATTCAAATATTAAGTACAAAACAAGCACATTCAAACGCCCAAATGCAAGAAAAAAACAGCAGAAAAAGCGTTTCGTACAGGGAAAAAAAAAAGGAATTACCGGCCCTATGAGGAGAAACCTCCAAATTCAGCTTCTGAGATTCGCGCAATGGAGTAATGGTACCTATAGATGACATATTTTCCGAGTAAAAACACACAGAAACACGGAACAACTATGAAAAACTGAACAAAATTGACAAATTCTTTCAGTGTCATCTCATTTTCTCGGGAAAAAGAAAAGGATACTTCACCGTTTTTAGAGGTAGAAAAGGATTTTCTTCGCTTTGAAGATCGTCTCAGCGTCTCTGTAGAAGCTTTATGTGTTTCAGCAGAAAGATAAACACGAAACGACAGTACTTGCGCCATGGATGGATGCTCCTCCAAGGTCTGCTACTGGCGCCAGGCCGGAGTTTATCATAAACTGACACCTCCACTTCGTTCAGAGGCTTTGTCCAGCTATACCTTGCTATGTTATTGTAACATTGGTATGAAATAAACAAAAATGTAAAAGTTGTAATTATTATAATTATAAATTTATAATTATATAAAATTGAAAACATTAAATTTATAAATTTATAAATAATTAATATTACTATTTATTTCAATACACCAAAACTCTTGTTATTCTTTTATATTTTTTTCATTATCTTATAATAATATATTAATTATATCCCTATCTCCCTCATATTATATAATATATATCCATATATACATATAACATATATCCATATAACGTATTATTGTTAATCTTTTTAATAATATTAATATTGAATTGGTTTACACTCGTATTTTGATAAGACGGCGTTATCTTATTTATGATATTATAAAATAGTATGTAATCTCATTCTATATATATATAAAATGGTAACATAATAATAATAATAATAATAATAATAATAATAATAATAATAATAATAATAATAATAATAATAATAATAATAATATAGCGATATAAATTTGCGTTTATTATATTATAAAATAGTAATTAATTAAAAAAATTGGATAAATTTAATAAACTTTAGACAACAATATCGTCTAATACCAAAAATTCAAAGGTCACATAATAAAAATTATATGAACATTAATTCATCGTAAAAATTAATTTACAAGAAAAAATATATTTATAAAACTACATTAAACCCTATTTCAACCATACAAACTATCGAATTGATTTGTGGGTTATAATATATTGATCGTTAATTTTATTAGCTGTTGGTTAGTTTTTTATTGATAAAATCACGAGACGTTGTTATATGGTTTAGATAAGGGTGTTATTCGGATCGATCTGGTCCGAACTTGGTTGAACCTGATTGTGGTTCGGTGAAAATGGATTTGAGTCGGTCTGTCCGAAATTAAACGAACCTAAATATTTCGGTTCGACATCCAACTCGACGGGTTTTGATAGGCTTCGAATAGTTGATAAGACGGATGATTAGGGTTTACGGAGGAGAGAAAGAAAAGAACATGCAACGGTTGCGTTTATGTTTGGGTGAGTTTTTTTATGGCTCGGTAGTTCGGTTTTAAGTCCGACGAATCGGATTAAAAAATTATCAGACTTTGTAATAGTCCAAAACGAAAGACCGATTACATTCGAGCCTTTTATCTTTAGATCCAAATCCGTTAATTTTTGGACTAATTTCGAAAAGAATGATTCGATTTTACTAGATTCTTATTTGTTATGTTTCTTAGTATTGTCTTTATCATAAGAAATCGATTTTTTTACATCAATTTTTAAACAAAATGAATTTTGGTAATTGTTAGTTGTATTATGTTATAAACTAATTAAGAAAATAATCAATGTATGAAAAATGATATAAATAGGGTTTTTGTTGAAAATTAAATGCATGTTGTAATGAAGAAAAGATATGAAGGAATTTAGAGGTGAAGAAAGGAATCATACAATTTTTCTTTATTTGGCTTTTCCTTTTTTAATTTAACTAAAAAGATGCTTTATTAATAATCTTATTATTTTCCCCTTTTATCCAAAAGTGCTTAGCAACCGTTTGATTGATTAATGTGTTTTATTAATATATTTAATTATTTCACAATACGATTCCAATTGAAGAATATTATTACATTAATTCATCTCTTATTTCAATACATATATCGATTTGATAAGTATATTATTATTATTATTATTATTAAAGCAAACTTGAAATCAAATAAATAAGAAATAAATACTTGTTGTAGAGAGAGAAAGAGAGGTACGGAATCATATTTTCGTCTGCGTTTAATTCTCTTCCTCTATGTTTTGTATATATATCTCGCAAAGCTCCTTAGTTTCTTAGCATTCTCTCTCTCTCTCAAGTCTCTCTCTATCTGCGATTCTCTCCAAAACCCTAGTTTGGGATCGCTCGAACAATCAATTCGTCTTCTATGGAACAGCGATTCTCAATCAGTGCATAGGATTAAATTTGATTCGATTTTTTTCTGTTTCGCCACTGATCAGTGATCAATTACTTCTTCACAGGTTCCTTGATCAATTCTCCGTTTTGTTGAGGATTGATCGACGCTCAATCTTGGGTTTGTTCCGAGAGATGCTTTGTCTCTCATCATGAAGCTCAGAAGAAGGAGGACTTCTGAAGTAGTGAGTGTTTATCAATTACGTAATTCGACATTTGATCATATGTATTTATGCATTTACGTGTACGTGTGTTTATGTTCTTCATTTATGTATTGTAGGCGTTTAGTTTACAGTTGAATAGCTTTAGTTCTATGCCTAATTTCTTGATTGATTTTGCCTTACCCCTTCTTGTAACTAGTGATTGCCCAAGAAAAAGTCCACTCTGAGAGTAGTGTATTCGGTTGTGTTATCAGTTCCCCCTATTAAGCGAAAACCACTTGCAGAAATTATATTGAAAATAGAAAGTTTTGGTGTATCAGTTGATTTTTTTTTTCTGGTGATCTCTGAAGTGTTGATGTGTATGTTCAGGCTTTGAATTTGATTGTTTCCTTTAGGGATAGTTGTTGTAGTTAGGCTGCGAAAATTTGAGCTGATGGGGTAATCTGTTATGGCTGAGTTGCTGAACGTGCTCTGTTTCATTTTCTGTCAGCCTCCAAAAATCAGATCTTTCATCAATACTGTTACGGCCGTTCCGCTTGAGCAAATAGAAGAGCCCCTTAAATGTTTTCGTTGGGAATTTTATAAGGTATCACGTATGAAATTTCCCTTCGATGAGATTCTTTCGTTATATCTATTTGCACTCTGATTTTTAATGGCTTCTCCTTCACATAGGGTGACTTCCATCATTGGGTGGATCTCTTCAATCATTTTGATACGTTTTTTGAGAAGCACATAAAAGCAAGAAAGGATTTGCGTATTGAAGATAATTGTTTGGATTCTGATCCTCCTCTCCTAAAGGAAGCTATTCTTCAAGTCCTCCGAGTTATAAGAATAATTTTAGAGAATTGCACAAACAAACACTTCTATAGCTCTTATGAGGTATGTCTGTATCAGAATTCCTTGAATCTCTTCTGGTGTTTCAAGTTTCTGTTTGTTCTTCTAGATAAGTCAAATTATATTCGAGTTATTAAAATGTCTACCTACATTCTGCTCATAGTTATGCTTCCTTCATAATTTGCAGCAGCATCTTTCACTATTGCTTGCGTCAACGGATGCAGCTTGCGTCAACGGATGCAGATATCGTTGAAGCTTGCCTGCAGACCTTGGCTGCCTTTTTGAAGAGGCAAATTGGAAAATACTCCATAAGAGATACTTCTTTGAATTCAAAGCTTTTTTCACTTGCACAAGGTTGGGGGGGAAAAGAGGAGGGTCTAGGCTTAACTTCATGTGCTACAGAAACCAGATATGATAAGATCTCTCACCAGTTAGGTTCCACCCTTCATTTTGAGTTCTATGCTTCGAATGAATCATCAACTGAACTTCCTGGAGGTTTACAAATTATCCATGTACCTGACATCCACTTGCATTCAGAATCTGAACTAGAACTTCTGAACAGATTTGTTTCCGACTATAGTGTTCCTCCCGGTTTAAGATTCTCTCTGTTGACCAGATTGAGGTTTGCTAGGGCATTCTCGTCTTTGGCGACACGGCAGCAGTATACGTGCATACGCTTGTATGCCTTCATTGTTCTTGTTCAGGCAAGTGGTGATGCCGAACACGTTGTTTCGTTCTTTAATGGTGAACCTGAATTTGTCAATGAGTTAGTTACGCTGTTAAGTTGCGAGGATACGGTTCCAGAGAAAATAAAGCTATTATGCTTGCTTGCCTTGGTTGCACTGTCTCAAGACCGAACTCGTCAGCCATCTGTTTTAAATGTGGTAGCATCTGGCGAGAATCGTGGCTTGCTATCTAACCTCTTGCAGAAAGCTATTGATTCTGTTACTAGTAATACATCTAAGTGGTCTCTGGCTTATGTGAAGGCCTTATTATCCCTTGTTACAGTTTTGGTTTCATCATCGTCCGGATGCTCAGCCATGCGAGAAGCTGGACTTATTCCTATCCTAGTACCTCTCATTAAAGATACAGATCCTCAGCACTTGCATTTGGTCAGTACAGCTGTGCACATATTAGAAGCCTTCATGGATTACAGCAATCCAGCTGCTGCTTTATTCAGGGATTCTGGTGGCTTAGATGATACTATATCTCGATTGAAACTGGAAGTCTCTCGTACAGAAGATTTAAAAGAAAATGATAGCGGTTTAGATGACAATGAAAGGAGTTCACAAGTTCTTACTGGTTCTCTTGTTGGGCCTGATACGGAACAGTTTCCTTGCTCTGATGCGTTAATTTCATACCACAGGAGATTGTTGTTGAAAGCCTTATTACGTGCCATATCTCTTGGAACTTATGCGCCTGGGAACCCTGCTCGCACCTATGGTTCCGAGGAGAATTTGCTGCCTGAATGCTTATGTATTATATTTCGGAGAGCAAAAGATTTTGGTGGTGGAGTGTTCTCGCTTGCAGCGACTGTCATGAGTGATCTTATTCATAAAGACCCTACTAGTTTTAACACATTGGATTCAGCTGGTATAACTACTGCCTTTCTTGATGCTATATTGGATGGGGTCGTCTGCTCGGCAGAAGCCCTGACATGCATTCCTCAGTGTCTAGATGCATTGTGCCTCAATAATAGCGGCCTTCAGGCTGTAAAGGACCGTAATGCCTTGAGGTGTTTTGTCAAAGTATTTACTTCTAGATCGTATTTGCGAGCTCTCACAGGTGATACACCTGGTTCTTTGTCTAGTGGGCTTGATGAACTCCTGCGACACCAGTCTTCATTGCGTATACATGGAGTTGATATGTTTGTTGAGATCCTGATGACCATATTGAAAATTGGATCTGGGCTTGAAGCTAGGACTTCTGTTTCAATGGATGTGCCTGCTGCTGCTGCTCCTGTTCCTATGGAAACTGATTTTGATGAGAAGAGCTTGGCTGTATCAGAAGAGGCGGAACCATCTTCTGATGCTTCTTCAGCAGACATTGAGCTGTTTCTTCCGGATTGTGTATGTAATGTTGCTCGTCTTTTTGAAACAGTTCTCCAGAATGCTGAAGTATGTCGGCTATTTGTTGAGAAGAAAGGAATTGATGCTGTCTTGCAGCTTTTCGCTTTGCCTCTGCTGCCTGTATCAACCTCTCTTGGTCAGAATTTATCAGTTGCTTTTAAGAACTTCTCCCCTCAGCATTCAGCTTCTCTGGCCCGATCTGTGTGCTCTTACTTAAGAGAACATCTTAAGCACACAAATGAACTCTTGGTTTCAGTTGAAGGGACTCAGCTTCTTGCATTAGAATCTGTGGAACAAATTAAAATTTTAAGATCTCTTTCTTGTCTAGAAGGCTTGTTATCCCTCTCCAATTTTCTGTTGAAGGGAATAACTTCAGTCGTGTCTGAATTGGGTGCAGCTGATGCTGATATATTGAAAGATCTTGGTTTAACATACAAGGAAGTAATTTGGCAGATGTCATTGTATAATGATTCCAAGGCAGATGAGAAGAAGGATGTTGACCGTGAAGCCAATAGTTCTGTTGCAGCTTCATCTAGTGCCGTTGGAAGAGAGAGTGATGATGATTCAAGCAATGCTTCGGCAGTTAGATACATGAATCCATTATCTGTCAGAAGCAGTAATTCTCAGTCTATTTGGGGTGGACGTGAATTTCTTTCTGTTATTCGTTCAGGTGAAGGTATTCATGGGCGTATCGGACATGCCATAGCCCGCAGGACTCGCCGGCACCTGGAAGCTTTGAATTTCGATGCGGAGATTCCATCCAATTTACCAGAAACATCATCTTCTCAGGCACTGAAAAAGAAGAGCACGGGTGTTCTCACTATTGAAATTTTAAACAAGCTCAATTTAACACTACGATTTTTCTTCACAGCCCTTGTGAAAGGGTTTACCTCTCCTAATCGTCGTAGAATGGATGGAGCATCATTAAGTTCAGCATCTAGGACTCTAGGTACTGCACTAGCTAAAGTATTTCTTGAGGCTCTAAACTTCCAGGGCTATTCTGCTATTGCTGGTCATGATGTATCTCTCTCCGTAAAATGCCGGTACCTCGGGAAGGTTGTAGATGACATTTCTGCGCTGACATTTGATACTCGCCGGAGGACATGTTTTACTGCAATGGTGAATAGTTTTTACGTCCATGGAACATTTAAGGAGCTTCTTACCACCTTTGAAGCTACAAGTCAGTTGCTTTGGACATTGCCTTTCGATATTCGTGCCACTGGCACTGAGAATGAAAAGTCCGGAGAAGGGAATAGATCATCTCACAGCACATGGCTGATAGATACACTAGAAAGCTACTGTCGAGTGCTTGAATATTTTGTGAATTCTGCATTTCTGTTATCTCCAACCTCTACTTCTCAGATGCAGCTTCTAGTCCAGCCAGCTTCAGTTGGTTTGTCGATTGGTCTCTTTCCTGTTCCACGGGAACCAGAAGCCTTAGTACGAAATCTGCAGTCTCAGGTTCTAGATGTTGTGCTACCTGTTTGGAATCACCCTATGTTTCCTGATTGTAAATCTAGTTTTGTGGCTTCGATTACTTCCCTTATTACACATATATACACTGGTGTTGTGGACCCGAGGCAAAATCGCAGTGGTGTTTCTGGGAGTACAAACCAGAGAGTCATGCCCCCACAGCCTGATGAGGCTACTGTTTCCATGATCGTCGAAATGGGATTTTCAAGGGCAAGGGCTGAAGAAGCTCTGCGGCGGATTGGAACAAACAGTGTTGCATTGGCTACAGAGTGGTTGTTTAGTCATCCTGAGGATCCTGTGCAAGAAGATGATGAGCTAGCTCAAGCACTTGCTCTCTCTCTTGGCAACTCATCTGAAACGCCAAAAGAAGATGGTGCAGAAAAGCCGGTGGAACCACCACAGGAAGAAGCAGAGCCAAAAGAACCTCCTGTAGATGATATTATTGCTGCATCTGTAAAGTTATTCCAAAGTAATGATTCAGTGGCGTTTCCATTGACTGATTTGTTCGTGACACTATGCAGTCGAAACAAAGGGGAAGATCGACCAACAGTTGTATCGCATCTTATTCAGCAACTGAAGCTTACACCTCTGGACTTCTCCAAGGATACTGGTGCTTTGACTATGATTCCTCATATACTAGCGTTAGTTCTTTCAGAAGATGATAACACGCTGAAAATTGCCGCAGAGAATGGAATTGTAACAGTAGCAATTGATATCTTGATGGATTTCAAGTTTAAAATTGAGCCCATGAATGAGATTCTGGCACCCAAATGTGTCAGTGCTTTGCTTCTCATCTTGAGCATGATGTTGCAGACTTGGCCCAGAGTGTCTTCTGAAACTGTGGAAGGAAATAAAAGCGGATCCCTGCATGGTTCTTCTGAGCAGCACGATTCTTCACTGGATTCATTGGCTGGTACTAAGAAAGGACTGGCTTCAGGTGTTGATAAGAGGGAATCAAATGGTGCTTTTGAGATGAATTTTGGAAAATCTACAGGTTACCTGTCCATTGAAGAGGGTCAAAAAGCTTTACTAATCGCATGTGACCTTTTAAAGCGACGTGTTCCGGCCATGATTATGCAGGCTGTTCTTCAGCTATGTGCACGCCTGACCAAAATTCATTCTTTGGCTATTCAGTTTCTTGAAAATATAGGATTGCCTTTGCTTTTTAGTCTTCCAAAAAAGTGCATTTTCCCTGGGTACGATACTGTTACAGCTGTTATTGTAAGGCATCTAGTTGAAGATCCGCAGACTCTTCAAATTGCTATGGAATCAGAAATACGACAGACCTTGAGTGGGAAGAGACATATTGGGCAGATATTACCTCGGGAATTCTTGACAGCAATGGCACCTGTAGTTTCAAGAGATCCAGTGGTTTTCATGAAAGCTGTGGCTTCAACTTGTCAGCTGGAGTCATCCGGAGGGAGGGAATTTGTGGTGTTGTCAAAAGAAAAAGAAAAACCAAAAATTTCTGGCAGCGAACATGGATTTTCTTCGACTGAACCTCTCAGAATTTCTGAAAGTAAGCCTCATGATGGGTCAGCAAAATGTTCAAAAAGCCAGAGAAGGGCTCCTCCCAATTTCACCCAAGTAATCGATCAGCTTATTGACATTGTATTGAGATTCCCCAGGGTGAACGGACAGGAAAATGATGAAAGCGATTTAAATATGATGGAGGTGGACGAGCCTACCGCTAAAGTAAAGGGTAAATCAAAAGTTGATGATGCTAGGACTGCCGAGTGTGCATCTGAGAAATCTGAAGGCTTGGCTAGGATAACATTTATCCTTGAGCTGTTGAGTGATTTTATTCTCATGTATGTATATGCAACCGGTGCCATACTGAGACGAGATGCAGATTTATCACAGCTCCAAGGATCTGGTCAACCGGATGATTCACCTGGACATGGAGGGATACTGTATCATATAATTCATCGTCTACTTCCTATATCTATAGATAAACTTGCTGGACCTGATGAATGGAAGGAGAAACTGTCTGAAAAGGCCTCCTGGTTTCTGGTTGTTCTATGCAGCCGTTCCAGTGAAGGGCGAAAAAGAGTAATCAATGAGCTCGCAAAGGTTTTATCTTCATTTACAGTATCAGGAAGAAATTCTAGCAAGAACATTTTATTGCCTGATAAAAGGCTTCTTGCATTTACTGATTTGGTGTTCTCTATCTTGTCCAAGACTTCATCTTCCAGCAACTTACCTGGGTCTGGTTGTTCACCTGATGTAGCAAAAAGCATGATCGATGGTGGAATCATCCAGTGTTTGACAGACATTCTTCGAGTGATTGACCTTGACCACCCTGATGCTCCAAAAATTGTGACTCTTATCGTGAAGTCTCTCGATACATTGACAAGGGCTGCAAATGCTACTGAGCAGATTCTCAAATCTGAAAGCTCAAACAAGAAAAAATGCGCAGATTCAAACGAGATACACGGTAATCATGAAATTTCAAACGAGGCTGAACTTGACGGGCATAACCAAGACAGCAGCAACCAACAAGAAGTAACAGAAACAATGCATAATGTACGTGAGCTGCCTCAAGTTGCCTCTCAAAGTGAAGGCGGACATGATTCGAGTCAAACCCAATCTATGCCTCAGGAGATGAGGATAGAGGTAGATGAGACAATGTCCTCGGAACCTATTCAGATGGATTTCATGCGTGTAGACATTGAAGGTGGGGTATTACCCAACACAGATCAAATCGAAATGACTTTTCATGTTGAGAATAGAGCTGACCATGATGTGGATGATGACATGGGAGATGATGGTGAGGACGATGAAGATGATGATGAGGGAGATGATGAAGATGAAGATTTAGTGGAAGATGGAGCCGGTGTTATGTCTCTTGCTGAAACTGATGCTGAAGATCCTGAGGATGTTGGTATCAGAGATGAATATAATGATGAACTGATTGAAGAAGACGATGATGATTTCCATGAAAACCGTGTAATAGAGGTGGGGTGGAGGGAAGCTCTTGATGGGCTGGATCACTTTCAAATTCTTGGGCAATCTGGCGGTGGAAGTGGTTTTATTGATGACATTGCTGCTGAGCCTTTTGAAGGTGTGAATGTAGACGATCTTTTTGGTCTTCGCAGACCCTTGGGTTTCGAGCGTCGACGCCAAACAGGCAGGTCTCCTTTTCATAGATCTGGTCCGGAAGTGCATAGTTTTCAGCATCCACTCTTCTCCAGACCATTGCAAACTGCCAACACAACCTCACTCTCAGCAACTGCTGCCAATTTATCCAGAGATTCAGAAGCTGGGAGTTCTGATGTGGCCCAGTTTTATATGTTTGATACACCTGTTCTACCCTATGATCAAGCATCGAGTAATCTTTTTGGTGATCGCCTAGGAGGTGGGGCAGCTCCACCTTTGACTGAATATGCTGTGGGTGTGGATTCGTCAAGAAGATGGGTTAGTGATGGTCGGTGGACTGATGATGGCCATCCCCAACCTAGTACTCAAGCTGCTTTAATTGCTCAGGCAGTGGAAGATCCATTCATTTCTCACTTGCACGCTTCTGCCCCAGCAAGCACTGTTGTTGAAAGGCAGCCCAGTAGATCAGGAGTCCAAGAACAGCAGCAACCAAATGCTCATCCAGGTGACGACAGCCAAACCGTTTTGAGGGATGGTAATAGCAGCCAGCATCAAGGTGAAGGACAGAGACGTTCAAATGACAACGACAGTGTTTATAATGCATCTGATGCAACAGTTCAGGGTGTCTCTCGAGATCAAGCTAACCTAGAATCTCCTGTTGTTCAAGTTGCAGGTGAATGTTTACAGCAGCATGAACCTATGTCTGTTCAGCCCTCTCCTCTGAATAGTGCGTCCAATGTGATTGATAGAATGGAAGTTGCAGAAGGTAATGGAGCTGCTGATGGACAAGTTGATGCTGACCCTGCATCTCTCATCTCCACTGTGCAAGATCAACCTGGTGCTCCTGCTAATATTCAGAATGCATTTGCTACTGAGATACCTATTCCAGATAATGGTCTTGCTTCTACGGCTCAAGCAAGTACAGATGTAGATATGAGTGGTGATGTTGCAGAGGAAAATCAAAACGTGCAACCTTTGCATTTGCCCAATGACACCAATGAGCTGTCATCCGTGGGAGCCACACAAGTTGAAATGGAAGGCGGACAAGTTGCTCAAGATACTTCCAATGATGGGTCTTCCGGTGCCAATGCAATTGATCCTACATTCTTACAGGCTCTACCTGAAGATTTGCGGGCAGAAGTCCTTGCTTCACAGCAAGCTCAGTCAGTTCAGCCTCCTCCTTATGCGCCACCTTCAGTAGATGACATAGATCCTGAATTTTTGGCTGCCCTACCCCCAGATATCCAGGCAGAAGTTCTAGCTCAACAAAGGGCACAGCAAATAGTACAGCAGTCAGAAGGACAGCCAGTTGACATGGATAATGCCTCGATTATAGCTACATTACCTGCTGATTTACGTGAAGAGGTTTGTATCTCCATCTGTATTTTATTCATCTGGCTTGACTCTTGAACTAATATATATGGTTCAAAATATGGTTATTTTGTTCCAGGTTCTCTTAACTTCTTCAGAAGCAGTTTTAGCAGCTTTACCGTCCCCTATGATTGCCGAAGCACAGATGCTCAGAGACCGTGCAATGAGTCACTATCAGGCTCGTAGTCTTTTTGGCGGTAGCAGGCTGAACAATCGAAGGAATGGATTGGGCTACAATAGGTTGACAGGAATGGACAGAGGTGTAGGAGTCACCGTTGGTCAGAGGGTGATTTCACCTACTGCAGATGGCTTGAAAGTAAAGGAGATGGAGGGAGAGCCTCTTCTGAATGTCGATGACTTGAAATCACTTATCAAGCTCTTACGACTAGCCCAGGTAACAATCTTCACTTTAGATACTTATTGAACCCAGGAAGATGGTGGATTTGTAAAGCTGATGAAACAAAGTGGTGTATCGCTTGAAAACTGTGGATAAATTATTTTGTAATAATTTAGCCTAATTTAAGCCCTATTTCTCTCTCTCTCTCTCTCTCTCTCTCTCTCTCTCTCTCTTGATTTTAATCCCTTTAAAATCTACGTTAGAAATGGCCATGCCATTATCATAGCACCGTCAGTGGCAAGGGTTTGAGAAAGAAATATGTGCTGTTAGTATTAACTGAAACATCTTAATGGCTATTTGATTGTGAAGTATGTTATATATTGTATTATGTTTCTTTTTTTCTTTTTGTTAACATGGCGATTTTGTTTTTAATGTTTTCAGCCTCCGGGAAAGGGAAGAGGTTTTCTACAGAGACTTATGTTAAATCTATGTGCACACAGTGTTACAAGAAGAAACTTGGTTCAACTTTTGCTGGATATGATAAGACCAGAAACTGAGACTTCAGTAAACGGGTTGAAAATAGCTAATCCACAGAGGCTCTTTGGTTGCCAATCAAATGTTGTTTTTGGTCGATCGCAGCTACTGAATGGTATTACTTTTGATCGGAATTATTTGTCATTTATTCGCTTCATCTTCCACAACTCAATTTCTGATCCGTGTTCTCACGCAGGTCTTCCTCCCTCGGTTTTCCGTCGGGTGCTTGAGACCTTGACTTACTTGGCTACAAATCATTCGGCTGTTGCTGACATGTTATTCTACTTCGATTCATCACTTGGATCTCAATGGTCAGGCCCAAAGCCCTCAGGAGATGAAGACAAGGGCAAGGAGAAGGGCACAGAGAGAATTAATCCCGTGAAATTTGTGACACAGTCTTTGAATCTTGAAATACCTCTGGTTCTCTTCCTGAAGCTGCTTGATCGGCCACTGATTGCACTTCATCTGGCTCAGGTATTTTTATCGTGATTTTTCGTGGAATAACAGATGTGTTCTTGCTTAGATTTTTTGTCCAAAACAGTATAGACAATAGCTAGTACTGGGAACTTTATTCGTGTTACTTTATTGTATTTGCAATCTGTGATCCCCGTATATCTAGGTCCTGGGCTTGATTCAAGTAATTGTCTACACTGCTGCCTCAAAAATTGAGGGTTGGTCACCATCATTGGGCACTCTTGAGAATTCAGAAAACAAACCTGTGGGTGAGGAAGCGTCAAGCGAAACAAGAAAAGATCCTGAATCTGTTCAGGAAATCAAAGGAGATGACACAGAGTTATCGGTTTCAAGAAGGAAGGAGTGTGCTGATACATATAATGTTTTCCTGCAGTTGCCACAGTCTGATCTCCATAATCTCTGTGGTCTTCTTGGTCGTGAGGGGTAAGAAACAACTATCTTTTATTTCTCAGTCGGTATGATTCATGTTTTCCATCTTTCTTTCTTTTTTCACGCGATCTACTGAAATGATTCTTTCGTTTACACTCAGTTCCTGCTACTTATTGACTTACCCGCATGCCAATAACTTAATAGGTTACCAGACAAAATTTATTCGTTAGCTGGAGAGGTGCTGAAGAAACTGGCTGCAGTTGCTGTGGTTCACCGCAAGTTTTTTACAAAAGAACTCTCACAATTAGCAAGCGATTTGAGTACTTCGACTGCCAATGAGTTGACCATCCGCGGTAATACACAAAAGATAGAACTCAGTACGGGTTCCATGGCTGGAGCATCAATTCTTCGAGTATTACAAGTTCTTACTTCACTTACTTCCTCCAATGATAATAGCAATATGGGAAGTGGGAGTGAAACAGAACAGGAGGAACAAGATATTATTCAGAGATTAAACATGGCCTTGGAACCCTTGTGGCGGGAACTGAGCGAGTGTATCAGTATGACCGAGATGCAGCTAGATCACACTGTGCCTACAACCACATCCAGTGTAAACCCGGGAGATCATGTCCAAGGGATCTCTCCTTCATCCCCTCTGCCTCCAGGAACTCAGAGGCTCCTACCTCTTATCGAGGCTTTCTTTGTTCTCTGTGAAAAAATACAAACAAATCCGTCAATCTTGCAGCAAGATAATGCAAATGTGACAGCCGGAGAAGTTAAGGAGTCTGCTTATGGATCATCTTCTGTGAATTGTAAATCTCTTTTGGATTCCCAGAAGAAGCACGACGGATCTGTTACATTTGCAAAGTTCGCCGAGAAGCATAAGCGTCTTCTAAATGCCTTTGTTAGACAAAATCCAAGTTTGTTGGAGAAGTCACTTTCTATGATGTTGAAGGCACCAAGGCTGATTGACTTTGACAACAAAAAAACATATTTCAGGTCAAAGATAAGGCAGCAACATGACCAGCATATTTCTGGGCCGCTACGTATCACTGTCCGTCGAGCTTACGCATTGGAAGATTCATACAACCAGTTGCGTATGCGTTCCCCACAGGATCTGAAGGGACGGTTGAATGTGCAATTTCAAGGTGAGGAAGGCATTGATGCTGGTGGTTTGACTAGAGAATGGTATCAGCTTCTGTCAAGGGTTATATTTGACAAAGGAGCTTTACTCTTCACAACTGTTGGAAACAATGTGACCTTCCAACCAAATCCCAATTCTGTATACCAAACCGAGCATCTATCCTACTTCAAGTTTGTGGGTCGTGTGGTAATATATGAAGACCTTCGACCTTTTGTCGTTCTAGGTGTGCATTCTTATTCAACCTATCTGACATGTTATTAATCTCCCTTCCTGAAGGTTGCAAAGGCCGTGTTCGATGGGCAGCTTTTGGATGTTTACTTCACACGATCCTTCTATAAACACATACTTGGGGTGAAGGTGACATACCATGATATAGAAGCGGTTGATCCTGATTACTATAAGAATTTGAAGTGGTTGTTAGAGGTTTGAGATCGTGCCTTGATTTCTTTTTTTTTATTCTAAAGCCTAACTAGAGTTTGCACGGAAAGCTCTTTTCTCGGTTGAACTAATTCCTCCGTCACTTGTTTTGTTTTCTGTTGGGTCTTCAGAATGATGTGAGTGACATACTGGACCTGACATTTAGTATGGATGCAGATGAGGAAAAACACATACTTTATGAGAAGACAGAGGTATGTGGCCATTAGGTATTGTTTTCTCCCTTGCGCCTGTCATTTTGAGTTGTTTATGATTTTGTTATCCGCTGAAAAAGGTGACGGATTATGAGCTTAAACCTGGGGGGCGGAACATACGAGTGACAGAAGAAACAAAGCATGAATATGTTGACCTTGTAGCTAGCCACATATTGACTAATGCTATCCGGCCTCAGATCAATGCCTTCCTTGAAGGCTTTAATGAGTTAATACCTCGAGACTTAGTATCAATTTTCAACGATAAAGAGCTTGAGCTACTGATAAGCGGGCTACCTGAAATTGATTGTGAGTTGGTTTCCCATGTATTCAATATTATTGTCTATTTGATTATATAGCTTTTCGTGACAAGTATTCTTTTCGCTACCATTTGTTTAGTGGATGATCTAAAAGCAAACACCGAGTATACTGGTTACACAGCGGCATCTCCCGTTGTTCAATGGTTCTGGGAAGTAGTTAAAGCTTTTAGCAAAGAAGACATGGCTCGACTGCTGCAATTTGTCTCTGGAACATCAAAGGTAAACCCGAGCTTTTCTCGGTTTTCCTGTTTGTCGGCGTTCCTCATTATCTCTTCCCTATTTAGTCTATATAAACTGGAAAGAAACAAAAACCCGTTCTCACGCGTAATTTATTTCTTTCAGGTTCCATTGGAGGGCTTCAAGGCGTTGCAAGGTATATCCGGCCCTCAGAGATTCCAAATCCACAAAGCGTATGGAGCACCGGAGCGACTACCATCAGCTCACACATGGTTAGATACTATCACAAAACTTATAGATAACAATTTTTTGTTTCAAACCAAAGATTGACTGTCACGGTCACGGACTCATCTCTTCAATCCTGTTTTCTCAGTTTTAACCAATTAGACCTCCCGGAGTATTCATCGAAGGAACAACTTCAGGAGCGTTTGCTACTTGCCATTCACGAGGCGAGTGAAGGTTTTGGTTTTGCTTGAGCAAAGCTTCTTGCTCTTGTCAACGTGACGTCACCTTCAGAACAAAAAAAACGCCCATCCTCCGTCGTTGACTCCTTGTACATGTAAGTAATCTTCCAAACTTCCTAAACTAAGAATAAAGCGAGATTAATCCTTATGAACAAAATTATAATGCTATGAATGAACAAAAAAGTAATCAATCTCGGATAATTTAATCTCTTTCATATACTATTCAAGATAATGCAATCTAGGAACTTTTAACGTACAGCTCTCGTTGGTTTCAAACCTCGATCGATGATTAGATATACAGCGGATGAATCTCGTGATCTACGATTTGTTTGACAGACTGCCAGATTTTCGGATACGATGGATGGACGTGGAACAAAGATTACTGCAGAATGAATCCCTTTTGAGCATTCAAATTCAATAACTGTTGATATTGTGAATTCAGTTTAGAGCTCCATTTTCTTAGCTTTTGTAAAGAATTCTTTTTCTTTTTTCTTTTTTTGCTTTCCCCTTTGAAATCTGAATCTTGAAGAGAAGGAAAAGAGGTAATGTTTGTTAGACTTCCTAATCCTTTTGCATTACATTAATAATCATCTTCTTTTATAGGGACACACACACACACACACATATATATATATATATTGTAGCTTCTTGTTTTCTCATAGTGAAGCTACAATTTTAATCAGCCATTTGACTTCTTTTGTGTCTTTGTTACAAGAAAGCCAAGCAGGTACAGACAGATAAAGCTAATACGACAGATTTCACGGTCACAGTCATCGGCATCCGCCCTCCGTCTCTTCTCAGGAAAAGCCCTTCATACAAAGGCCAGTTTATGACGACGATAATCCCCGTTAGCAGAAACTGCAGTCCCATTGTCTGAAACTTATCTCCCACGTCCCTCAGCGAACCCACGAAGCAGCACAAGTTGATCAATCCGATCGTTGCAAGAAGAGTGAACATCGGTGATTCGGCTCCAAACTCCATTATCTCCTTCTTGTATCTCTCTGCTTCTTCATCCTCTGCTACTTTTGCGGTAATCACGAATGCTGACTCTGATACCCCTAGAAGCTTCAGGATTGTATCGATGAACCCGAGGAGATACGAGCTCGTCCTCTTATAAAGCCACATCCGTTGTTCGTTCCACCATCCGCAAAGAGTTCCTCCACACACGAGGTACTCAACCAGGTTATAAGCATTGGTCGTAACAGTCACATATACAAAGGGCAGGAACCAGGACGTCGAGCTCTACATTCGACATCAAAAAAGGTATGCTTCAACCGAAACTTCTATAAATACACCCATATGAAAAATAGCA
>CM071867.1:369274-385949 GCA_036759665.1 Gynandropsis gynandra
TGTTATGTTGTATAGTCCCACAACAGCTAAACATACAGGAAAATCTTACGTCCCACATCGGCTAGACATGAAAATGTTATGTCGTATTGTCCTACATCGGCTATAAATACAGGGAAATGTTATGTTGTATTGTCTTATATCGGCTAGCCATATAGAGAAATGTTATGTTATATTGTCTCATATCGGTTAGGCATACAGGGAAATGTTACGTTGTATTGTCCTACATCGGCTAGGTATATAGAGAAATTTTATGTTGTATTATCCTACATTAGCTAGGCATACAGGGCAATATTATGTTGTATTGTCCTACATCGGCTAGGCATACAGAGAAATGTCATGTTGTATTGTCCTACATCGACTAGGCATACAGGGAAATGTCATGTTGTATTATCCTACATCAGCTAGACATACAGGGAAATGTTATGTTGTATTGTCCTACATCGACTAAGCATATAGAGAAATATTACGTTGTATTGTCACATATACAGAGAAATGTTATGTTGTATTGTCCTACTTCGGCTAGGCATACAGGAAAATGTTATATGGTATTGTCTCACGTCGGCTACGCATACAAGGAAATGTTATATTGTATTGTCCCACATCTGCTAAACATAAATGATACACCTATCATATATATAGTACTAGATGAACCTATTGGATAATTCTTTTTGTTTTCTTAATTTCTTATTTGTTAGTTAGTTAATGGTGTGAGTGGATCATTTACTAAGGATAATGGAGTTAGTGGGGTTACGATTGTTAGTGATTGTTAGTGAGGTAATGGGTAATTTATTCCTTTGTAATTTTTTTCCTATAAATAGGGATGAAATGGAATGGAAAAATCACAACTCAAACACTAATTCTCTTGTGTTTTTCTTCACGTCTTCCTATTCTTCTCTTAGAGAATCATATTTCCAACAGAACCTACATTTGAACTAGCTTTTGAATTTAGTCGGACCCAATATCAAATTTAACAAAAAAAAGGTGCAAATTTAGTGTCGCTATGCCTTTGAGAAATCGAAAAGCCTATTTGAAAGAAGAGCAATGAGAAAGAAGAAGATGGGGTTTACCTTTAATAACTCATCCCTCCCACAGCCTTTAAGAACTTGAATCTTCCTCTTTGTTCTCTCTTGTAATAGAGGCTTTATAGTCTTCCAACAAGCAGAAAATATATATGGAGCATTAACAATATAATATGTCTCCGTCTTCTCGGGATAATTCAAGTCATCTATCGTTGTTATAGCCGTCATTAACTACACGAGACAGAAGAAAATATGAGCAAAAGTATCTGAGTCTTAGATCCTGACTGGTGGAGTCGCAGCCAAAACACAAACGCGGCGTCTGCATTTTCTGGCGACTCCAAGCGACATTAAAGCCGACTGGTGGAATCGACGTCGTCCGAAAACACAGCGAAACGCAGATTTAAAAATCTAAAATTATGTTGCGTCACGTTTGCGTTTTGGTGCGTTTTGAGTAAAATTACCAAAATACCCTCGTTAGTTTTTTAAAATTTTAAATTTATTTCAAATATTTGAAAATTATAATAAAAAAATATACACTAAACAAAAAAAATTAAATAAATTCTTTTCTTAATAATTGTCTATCTTGGTAATTTTGTGCAAAACGCAATCGCAACAGTTTACTACCACTCGCTTCTAGTCGCAGTCGCACGCAAATGCAACGACTCCACCATTCAGACAAAATAAAACAAAAACCCCGCTAATCGCTGACAGAAACGCCGCCAAACGCAAGCGCAAACGCTGTGTTTCCACCAATCAAACCCATAATAACTTATAAATTTGAATGGATAGGGCTCACCTTGATCTGACTCAAAGCTGAAAGCTTTAAACCAGTCATATCCAATACCTTCAAACACGTATAGATTGGCCGCCCGAATTTCTTAGAAGTAGAAGGCTACAAAGAAACTTAAAGCTCTTAAGATCGAGAATCGTGAATCATGAATCGTGAATCGTGAATCATGAATCGTGAATCGTGAATCGTGAATCGTGAATCATGAATCGTGAATCATCAATCGTGAATTGTGAATCCAAAAATGTATGATCTTTACCAATATGACACGATCCCGATACTCATTCATTTGAATGTGAGACTGTACATAATAGTTAACCTAAAACAAAAGAACGAGAAAGAATCAACGATCACCCGTTGATCCAATGACATAAAGATAGAAGCTTTGACAAGAAAATACAAAGAGATACTTACAGAGGCTTTATCATATGTGCTAAGACCCACACCAATAGCAATGACAGGAAGACCCTTTACACGAAGAAGATTGGATCAAACAAAGGTTACGATTTGCTTTTTACGCTATTTTCGTGTAAAACAAAAGCCATTCTCGTTCATATTTTATCGTAAAGGTTTTGACTTTCGGGTCAATAAGTAGAAAAAGGATGAATCTTTACCTCTCTTGAATAGCCTGACAATCCTACAAGTTGGGTATCTCTGATTGCTCTATACAGATCGATGGGAACGATGGGTTTCTGAAATATATACATATATATATATATATAATGCGGAATGAATCAAATATCGTAAGAGCGTCTAAAGCGTTGATCTTTGAACTTATGTATTCAAAGAGGAAACTTACCGTTAGTATTTTGTCAATCTCATTTTGCTTTCTCCATTGTACACAATCTAACAACTGAAATACTTTGAGTCATTACTTTAAACCAACAAAAGGGTATACGAAGCAACAAAAATAAATCGAATCGAACCATTTTATGAGCCTTTTGGACATTCCATTCTCTCGCTTTAAGAAATCGCATCAAAGTCTCGGTTAAATACCCTTGATGAATGTTCTACATACGTTACACCGAACTAACGTTAATATATGCAAAATCAAAACTTTATATTAATCTAAAACTCTCTAACACAAAGCAAACTCATGGAAAAACAATTTAACCACTCAAGGGTCAAATTACTCGAGAACGGATAAAAACTCAAAAACAAACGGATCCGTCCTTCCAATTCCTCCTTCAAAGATGACTAACTTGGAAAATGCTCTGAAGAAACACAATTAGTAATTCCTCTTTGGTAAAAAAGGAAACTTTACACTCCTAACAAGTGTAATCAAATACATAAAGAAAGATTTTCTATTGGTCAATAGTAAATCCTTCTAAGAGTCAAATTACTCGAGAACGAACGGATAAAAACTCAAAAAACAAAAGGTCTCAAACGGATCCGTCCTTCAAAGATGACTAATTTGGAAAATGCTACGAAGAAACACAATTAGTAATTCCTCTTTGGTAAAAAAGGAAACTTTACACTCCTAACAAGTGTAATCAAATACATAAAGAAAGATTTTCGCCGTAACAATAGCTAAGCCTCAAAATGGTATTGATTCAAGATGAGATTTTTAATCCTTAACAAATCTCCAAGTGCCCTTTTTACTATACATTTGCAATTGCATCATTCCAAGGTTATAATATAACTAAACTTTAATATTACCATTTCCCTAAGACCTCCATAGATCAATAAGGACATTTGAATTAACAGGTTTAATCAATTACATTACTTTAATTACTCAAAATGCAACATTAAGACTAAAATACATATAGATCCAAACAAGGGGAACCCAAATTCTGAGCCTTAAATCAAATTTTCAGGATAATTTTAGCTCTAATATGTAAAAAAAATATCATTTTTTTTCAGACCCTACTTTTAGAAAAAGCCCATAAATACCAAATCCGAACTATTTATCTTCAGATTAATAAACAAATCAGTTTAAAGTAATTACGGAATGAAAACAAAAAACATAATCAAATGAGAGATTTACTAACCCAAAACGACTCTGTCAATGATTCGTCAACTGCCAATATCATAAACAAACAAAAAAATTTAGATTAGCTAAAAAAAGTTTGAATTTTTATTTTGGAGATCATCTGATAAAGCAAGCAAATGAACAAAATCTTTTTTTTTTTGAAGAAAAATCATACCATCTTCCATTAAAGTACGGAATTGCTTGATTGCTTCTTCATTAACGATCCCCATCTCCTTGTCTCTTCAAGATTTCTGAGCTCACAGTTAAAAGAACACAAAAATCTGAAAATTTTGGGTAAAAATCTGAAATTTATGGGCAAAAATCTGAAAATTTTAGGCAAAATATTCTGTAAGAACAGTAAAAGAGGGCAAATCTCTGATTATTCAGACAATAGTCCTACGAAGTGGAGGAAAAAAAAAGTATTTTTTTTATAGGGCAAGAAGAACTTAAAGAGAGAGAAACCAAGTTCTCTCTTATGCATTCTTCAAGAGGCACCAAAAATCATAAATTATTGTAATAAAAAAGAAAATTAGATTAAGAGTGAGAAGAAGTAACTTTGGATCCAAACATTTTCGCCATGCGTCTTCACTTTTTCTTTTTCTTTACAAAAAAAAATAATCTAAAGTTAATTTGGAAAAAAAAAATTGAAGGGCTCTCACTCTCTCACTTATGCCCAGAAAAAGAAAATGTAATATTTATTTTTTTTAATTATTTTAGGAAAATTTCCACATACTGTTCATAAAAAGTCTGAAGAATCTAACCCTTTACTCTCTTTCTTTTTCATTTTATTTTTACTTATTCTTTCCACAGTTTTGTCATCTTCTTATTATTTGATTCTGGTAATATTCCATCTCAATTAAAATATATTATGGAAATTTAACCATAAATGTCTACCTTACTACCTTAATCAATAACTAGCAATATGAATTGTAAAGAAAAAGTAAAATAATAATTTTAACTTTAAAAATATTTAAAAATATAGATAATCTATAATCTATAATATATAAAATTTAAATAACTGAAATAGTATATGGTTAAATTATAAAGAAAAAAATAATGAAAAAAGGGCTTAGAATCCAATTCTTCTTAAAATGATTGTTTCTATTCAATTCAACACACTTCAAATAATGCAAATAATCTAACGGAATATCCATATTTTTAGGTTTTTATAAATAATGGAAAATTTTCAATACAAGGAATAAGATGCCTTGATTAAATGTTTTATCAATTTGGTAAATAATAAACTTATATAAAAATAAAATAAAAAGAAAAGAAAGATGAATGGCAATTTTAGTCATGTGTTAGTTCTCATTATTCGATCATATTAAATAAAATTAATATTCAATGGGACCCCACATGTAGCGTGCACCCATCTTCTGCTTATGATTTAAAACTAATCATAGATCTTACGATTTAAATTTCATCGGAATTTATTCCCATATAAATTTTTAATTGAATGAACTTTAACCGAAAATTAAAAAAAAATGCACTTTTGAATTTTGTTTAATCACATTGAGCGAATATCATAAAAAAAAATCATTATTTTTTTGGTCGGACATTTGTATGTGAATAAATAAACAAAAATAATAATAATGCAGTTGACGTAGATAGATATAAAATATGGTTAATATATCTACATCAACAATTATAAAGCTAACTAAATAAATATTTGAGAATAAGTTTTTAAGCGACCTATTTTAGTAGAGCAACCATCACTATTCTTTATTTAAATTTGGATAAATTAGTTTACTATATCTATTTTTAACGACGTGAGGATTATTAGTACATATAGTACATGTTTTTTAATTCAAAATTCGATTTTACTTTGAATTTGAAAAAATTCATCTAACAAATTCAAAATCAAAGTTTGACCTATACACTTAGAAAAAGTAGAGTTTGAATTAATAATTTTTATATAAAATTACCTTTTATCATCTTCAAGATTCTTAAATCAAAATTTTTTCCCTTCAAATCGTTACAATTTACCGTATGATTCGGACAATATAACATCTTCTTAATCCATATATAGTCCATGATTTTTTATTCAAAATTCGATTTAACTTTGAATTTGAGAATGAAATTAAAAAATTTCATCTAATAAATTCAAAATTCAAAGTTTGACCTAAACACTTAAAAAATTTAGAGTTTAAATTAATAATTTTTATATAAAATTACCTTTGATCATCTTCAAGATTCTTAAGTAAAATTTTTTCCCCTTCAAACCGTTACAATTTACCATATGATTCCCACAATATAACATCCTCTTGATCCATAAGAAGGAACTCGAAAGGATCAATTTTGATAATTCCCCAATACATTTTGATCCAAAATTCGAAGAGGGAAATCGAAAGGATCAATTTTGATGATTCCCCAATACATTTTGATCCAAAATTCGAAAAGGGTTTAAGAGAGTTCAGTGATTACACGCTCACATTTATCTTCCAAGATCTTCACAGCTTCAGTAAAAAGTACTTCTGGAGGCATTGATCCAGCAGATTCAATGGTAACTAACCAAAAAAAAAAAAAATCGGTTAAAATTCCAACCTGTCAAATATGGATTGGGCCTAACTAATCCCAAAAACTAATTCAAGAGTTTAGAATTGTCCAGTACCATATATACGAGGCTCTAATTAATCCCAAAAACTAGCTCAAGAGTTTAATATGTGTATATATATAAGACCGAGGTTTATGTATTTAGCTGATGTGGGACAATACATCACAACATAATCTTTGTTGATTTCGTGGTAAGTAAAAAGCTTTTTTTTTTTTACATATACATATGAAATGGTTTCTAACACGACGTAAAGCCACTCGATCTTCCCAACCTTCTTCTCTTATACATTCCCTGCATAGCGTGCAAGCACGAGGTCGAGCAACCGTCGCCCTTTTCCTACCTGAATTTTATTTCTCGTCAATGGAAAATACCACTGAAAGTTGAGATTCATAGTGAAAAACGACGGTGAATTTAAATTACTTCACCTTTGCCTATATCTTCAATGTCAAACACGTTAACGGGACAGCTATCTACGAGTTTTTCCGCGAGATCATCCTCGATTTCTTCCAGTAAAACTACCTAGTATTGATTAGAACAAAACAAAAAGGTAATCACAAGGCAAAAGGAAGAAGCTTGACCTTCATAAACTGTTTGAAAACAAAGTAGAATATTAAGTAAGATCTCGGAGAATATTCTTGTATCAATCACACGGATTATATCCGTTAATAGTTTTCTTTTCACCTCGGGAAGCATTCGGTACCAAGCAGTAGCTACTGGGGACCATTTTGCATGTGTTTTGCCAATGCCTTTAACTGCATGAGCTTCGAGCTCGATTTCCTATAAGAAATGGTAAAGAAAAAGGGTGTAGAATAGTTTAGTGATTGGTAACGTAAGCAGATTTTGCTCGGGATAGTGTCTTAAGAGGCGAAAGTCTTCAATGGCGTAAAAATTTGAGAACTAAGATGATATGAAGCTAGACCTAGACGGATGATCTATTATTAGTAAGGATGGAAAAGAGGAATGAAATGGTTTCTATTAGAAGATATCACATAGAAATATTACCTGACCAGGGCCAAGTTTCGCTAATATGATATCGGGATGCCTTGGAGCGATAGGATTATTAGCAAATTCCGCGAAAGAATCTTGGCTACGATTGAAAGAAGTATAAGTTTCTGGCTTTGAAGTTGAACCTCCAGAATCTTTGATAAACTCACTCCCATTAGGTAACCATTTTAATTCGTCGGATTTAACTATAAAAGTGACATTGCTTTTGCGTTAAATAATGAAAGATCGAAAAAAAAAGTATTTTTAATGCTAAAGAACATATAGTATACCTTTAATACGTGGTTCGCCTTTTTCACAACGAACATGAAGTTTAAAAACAATGGTATTCTTTTCATTCGGTTGATCATTTTCTGTCATAGAAAGAAAGAAATGAGAAGCTCGCAAAGAAAACGATACGTAAATAGATAAAAAAAACAGTGCAAAAGCCATTGAAAATCTTTTTACCGGATAAATATTCGAAAACCCTTGGATCTGCAGCAATTGGAATTAAACCCAACCTGTGAGCGAGAACTTCGTCTTGGATAACAGATGTATTGTTCGCTATAAATACTTTTTCGATAGCCATTGTTGGAAGCTATAGACAAGAATAAGATTGTCAAGGAACATAAACTAGAACTACCTAGAATTCAGACATTCATTGAGACACTAGAAAGTACATACCTCGGCTATAAGAATTCTTCGGAATGCATTGGCGATTGCTGCATCAATACCGATCATATCAAACTCGATATCGTCTTCTGTTAACCGAATCACTTCAACCTTGAAATTCTCAGAGAAGTTCTCTAATCTCAAACTGTTGTCCACCCCCATAGACGCATAGGCACCCGAGTAAGTAATACCTTCAGTCTATCGAAACACAAGCGTGCAGAACAGAATTAGACAAACCCGAACTCATACAAATCTTATGCATAGAATCTTGAGTTTAAAATGCAGGCTCTTTTAAAAGGGCGCCTTCCTAATCTCATTTAGATAAGAGGAGATATCGATGCCAAAAGTTCTAAACCCAAGTCTAACAATAATGAATGTAAAAACTTCACGTCAAATATGGATTTGGATCTAACTGAATCCAAAAGCTAATACAACCTATCGAGCATTATCCAATTCTGTACATAAGAATTCATAATTCATACCATATTGGTCCCTTTCATGTTCAAACTCACTCTTGTTTCGCAATCAAAATATGGGTTTGCGTCGAAATGAATACAAGAACTATATCAAATATGGGTAAATATGGGTTTATCTCTAAGTGAATCCAAAAACTACTTCAACCTCTCAAGCATTATCCAATACTATATATATCAGAATCCATAATTATCCAATACTAATATATAAAGATCATCCAAATACTGTATATAAATGATTATTCAATACTATATATATATATAAGAATTCATAACATCATATCAGTCCCTTCATGTTCAAACTCGGTCTTGTATAGCAATAAATGAATCCAGAAACGATATCAAAATATGGGTTTATGTCTAAGTGAATCCAAAAACTACTTCAACCTCTCAAACATTATCCAATACTATACATAAGAATCCATAATTATCCAATACTAATATATAAAGATAATCCAAATACTATGTATAACGATTATCCAATTCTATATATAAGAATTCATGATTCACATCATATCAGTCTCTTCATATTCAAACTCGGTCTTGCATAGCAATAGATGAATCCAAAAACTATATCAAATATGGGTTTATGTCTAAGTGAATCCAAAAACTAGCTCAACATAGAGTTTAAATTGTTCTATATATAGAAGTTCATGATAATCATAACCTAATCGATTTACTACAACAATCTAACACTTCACTTCAAAAGAAGTATTTGAAAATTTGCTGCGATTTTACACGATTATGATCAAATCAACCCATTATCTGGGAGCTCAATTGGAGATAAACACAAGATTCTAACGCATATGAAACATAAAGGAAGAACCATTAACTTGATGAGAATCAAAAGGAAACATTAAACAAGGCAAAACAAGAGTTCTTACATGAATAGGAGCATCTTTATTACAGACAACTCTGGTTCGCTGGAGTTCAAGATGCGGCGGAAGCTTGCTGGGGACATCGGGAAGATCCCATATATTGAAATTCTTCATGATTTCTTCTGCAAACCCTAATTTGAGTGATCTTTCAGCTCAATAAACAGATTAGTTTAACCTATCAGTTCAATTTTTCTTTTGGGCATTCAAACAGAGAAGAAGAGAAGAAATAGAGCGGCTCGGGGAGAGTACAGAAGAAAACCTAACGCTATAGTCACGTGATTCACTCGTGATTCGTATATTTATTTATTTATTTTAATAAAAAAATACAATATAATTTTGTTTGCCACGTGTACACTTTTCTTTTATTAAAAATTCACAAGTTAATTGGACAACATTTTATGGGTGTCAATTAGGTGGGCCCGAACCCAATGCCCAACATATACTGGATCGGGTCGGGTCATAAAAATGTATAACATTATGAAACAACATAAATTAAAATATGTAACTTTAAATGGTTTTTATGTGATATTAACTAAAAGAAATATAAAAAATCAATGTACAAGGGATAAAATCAACCAAAACAACCCACAAATCCATCATTAAATCAATAAAAATTCATTTAAAATTTCCATTTATCCATGAGTTATGTAAATTTGTATCAAAACAATGAATATAAATACAATAATAAAAAAATTTGCAATTCTTAAAAAGGTTTAGAGATCATGTATCTCATACGTCGTATTAATAAGAATGTTATTAGATATATTTTGAATACATAGACTATAAAATATTTTTTAGGATTCATATTAATCTTTGAGATTTATAATATTTAAAATTTTTTAAAAAATATTTTGAATATTTTTAAATATATATTTTATATATAAAGAAAGAATATATATTGAATACATAGACTATAAAATATTTTTTAGGATTCATATTAATCTTTGAGATTTATAATATTTAAAATTTTTTAAAAAATATTTTGAATATTTTTAAATATATATTTTATATATAAAGAAATAATATATATAGAAATATTTTAATAAAAATAAAAAGGATTTTATCATGAATTGAGATGATTTATTTTCAATTTTTTACCATTTCTATTCTATTCGAAAAGATTATATAGAAATATTTTACATATCACACTTTGGTTTCTATATAAAAATCTTTTATCTTTGTATTTTACAATCCACTAAATCATTTTTTATTTGGAAAATGTAAAAATTTATCAATCAATAAAAATAAACATTGAAAGGTTTTAATAGAAGAATATGTATTCGTGTGATTTAATATAATAAATTATATATAGATTGAACACCATATGTTTATTATTTTTTTTATGACGTAGTTATATTTATTTTTATTTTATTTGTGCATGTTAATATTTTAGTTCTAAATCCTTTGAACCGATTGACAATTTTTTTCATGTAATTTTATGTTATTTCCTTTTTATAAAGTGTTGTGTCAATCTAGAATTTATTTTACTATGGTAAAGGCTGATTTCCTTCCATAAATCGAATATCATTTATGATAATTATCCATAATTACTAACAAAGATATTTCGAATCTAATAATTTTTTTTGTTAAATTCGAAGGATGACTTGTTTTTGCATTAAATACCATAATTATATATCACTTCCATATAATGCTACCGGCTATATGTTATTTTTTTCAAACATTAAATTTTACTCTATCCCATTTATATACTCGTAGGAACACATACATCTTTATACACACAAAAAAGATGAAGACAATTTCTATGAAGTTGACATTCTTAGTTTTCCTCTTTGTCATTATCTTTGGTAAGTATTGTACATTAGATTTTATTTCATAATATTTTTGTTTAATTTTCATAATGATATATTTTTATTTGAATGTTAAATTACACATTCGAATATCTAATGATTGATATTTATGATGGATAAAAAACAAGATCATGTAACTATTTACGCAAACGCGAGAGACGTAATATCAACGGAAACTCAACCTAAATGCAAAAGAGACGTCGATTGTTTTTTCAAATGTAAGAACAGAGGATTATGTGATATGGAAAAAGGAGTTTGTCTTTGCGACACGAAGACAAAAACAATCAAGTCGATGGATCATGAAGCTAAGATTATATGCGAAATAAATGCCGATTGTTTATATAATTGTCCAAAAGGAGGTCATTGTGATATGAAAAAAGGATTTTGTAGATGCAAACAATGATGAATTATAGTTTATTTGAATAAAATTTTATTTAGTGGAGACTTTTTGTACATTAAGATGTCCAAAATATTTTAATAAAATTGAAGGGTTTAAGTAATATATAAAAAATATTGATGTTGTTGTTTATCATTTTCTTTGATAATTTTGAAATGTTCATTCTAATATATTAATTTAAATATAAGAAAACAATAGATATCGATTGTTTTATAATTGTCAAAAGAGATCGTTCTGATATGAAAAAATGATTTTGCATATGCAAACAATGATAAAGTGTAGTTTATTTAAATAGAATTTTATTTAGTGGACTTTTTATACATAGGATGCACCAAATATTTTAATAGAATTGAAGTGTTTAAGTACCATAGGGAAAAGTATAGTTGTGAGACCCGTTCAAAACGGGATGTCGGTATATACCACCGACTATATGTAACTATATATATATATATATAATAATTAAAATATTAGGTTAAAGGAAAATAGTGCATTGGTGCAATTTTAAAGAGAGAGAGAGTGCCGCCGAGAGAAAAAAAGAGGGGGAAGAAGAAAGAAGGAAAAAAAAAAGAAGAAGAAGAAGGATCTTCAATTTTCATCGCGTTCTTCGTGGGTGGATTCTAATCGCGATTGTGGTAAATCTCTAAATCATTCGTTGTGATTATTCACTTAATTCGAATATTTATATTATGGAAATTTATGGAATTGAATGGGTCTATGATAGGAAAAATTGGTCGGTGTTGTTGCTAGCGATATTAGCCAGAATAGTCAAATCGTCGGGAAGCTAAGGTGATGATTTTCTCCACCCTAATTTCGGATTTGTGATCGATTTATGGAAGAGATTATATTTTTAAAATGAGGCATGATCACGATAGAATTTTGAATATCTTGTTAGTGTGTTCGATCGGGTGGTTTCACACTCGAACCTTCGGAAGAAGGCGTGTGCGAGCGTGTTGGTGAGAGTTGTCACGTGAGGAGTATCGGGTCGATGACGTTAGTATTGCGACACTTGGATCTGGACCGGCGTCATACCGTATTGGGGTTGTGGTAACCTTTCGAGCGACGGACCGCTGTATGATACTGATAGCTGGGGTACGTTGTGACCTTGCGAGATTTTCAGTGTGGTGTACTGATAGCTGGGGTACGTTGTGACCTTGCGAGATTTTCAGTGTGTACTGATAGCTGGGGTACGTTGTGACCTTGCGAGATTTTCAGTGTAGTGTACTGATAGCTGGGGTACGTTGCGACCTTGCGAGATTTTCAGTGTGTACTGATAGCTGGGGTACGTTGTGACCTTGCGAGATTTTCAGTGTAGTGTACTGATAGCTGGGGTACGTTGCGACCTTGCGAGATTTTCAGTATGCTAGGGTCTTTTGGACTTCACGAGCATATGCCTGAGCTAGAGTCATGTGGACTCTGTGCGTTATGATCCAGTGTGGTACGAGTCTTAGACTTTAGATACTCATTCGGGTTGGGTAGAGTTATCTGTATATCTTTAGTTTAGACTTTGGATATATCATTATTTTATGATATTCAGTTCGAGCTGGAGAATACGTGGCACAGAGTACGTACACGTATTGATCTCACTGAGTGCGTAAGTCGTACTCACCCAATTTTTGGGCTGTCGTGGATGGACAGGATATGGCGAGGAGAAAAAGTAACGAGGTTGAGCAGCAACATGAAGGTTCACAGCGGACTGATGGGAGAGGCGTGCACGAGGTCTCGATGAGTTTTATTTTGCATTTCGTATTTATTATTTCATTACGTGACTCTGGTCTTTACGTATTTGTTTTGCTATTTGGTCCGGACCACTCTTATTTCAGAATAAATCATTTATATTTATTTTATAAATGCGTTTGAGCGATGACACGTGTAGCCACCTCTTGGAGGTGATGGTGGACACTCCTAGTCCCGAGGTTGTCGCGGGATGGGGGTGTTACAATAGTGATATTGTTGTTATCATTTTCTTTAATAAATTTGAAACGTTCATTCTATTATATTAACTTAAATTTAAAGAAAATAATAGATATCGATTGTTTTTATAATTGTCAAAAAGATATTGCTGTCATATAAAAAAGAATCTTGTAGATGTAAACAACAATAAATTGTAATTTATTTAAATAAAATTTTATTTAGTGGAGACCTTTTATACATTATAGTGCACCAAATATTTTAATAAAATTGGAGGGTTTAAGTACCATAGAAAAATATTGATGTTGTTGCTCTCATTTTCTTTAATAATCTTGAAATGTTCATAATTTAAATTTAAAGAGAACAATAGATATCGGTTATTTTAATAATTTTCAAAAAATGGTCGTTGTTGCGATATGAAAAAAGAATATTTTGTAGATGTAAACAATGATAAATCATAAATTTATTTAAATAAAATTTTATTTAGTGGAGATTTTTTATACATTATGATGCACCAAATATTTTAATAAAATTGAAGGGTTTAAGTACATACAAAAAAAGTATTGATGTTTTTGTTTATCATTTTCTTTAATAATTTTGAAATGATCATTCTATTATATTAATTTAAATGTAAAGAAAATAAATAGAAGTTTTTCTTTCATGTTTAAACCATCATAAATATAAAAAAATAAAATTTTCGTGTGATTTTTATTGGATTGGAGATTTATTGGAATGTTTATTGTTATAAAAAAATAAATAAAACCTTAGTTGAACCGAAGTTAAACTTAGAGGCCCAATATATTGGGTCTTAAGATGTAAAACAGAATGGAAATATAATATATATATATATATATATATAATGTTGTATTAGCTATATACACGAACAAAATTAAAAAAAGTACTACAATATATTTTATTATATAATTATATATAAGTTACTTATTTTGTAACAGTATATAATATTTATAAAAAAAGATTGTTTAGTTACTTATTTTGTAACAGTATATAATATTTATAAAAAATCGTAAAGATTGTTTTAAATTTAATATCTATTATTTTTTAAAATCCTAAAAATTGTTTACTATTTTATTGATAGTCGTCTATTAGAAACAAATACAATTTATATTCTCCATTTTCCAAAAAAAAAAAATTACGTGAGTATTATAAGATTTGCATAGGTTAGGTGAAGTTATAAATGTTTACCAATATGTAAATAATAATATAATAGTGGGAAAATACTTATAGTGTAAATAATATAATTGAATTATAATATTTGTTAGACTATATATTACTAATTCGAAATTATTAAAACATAATTTTATTAATAATTATTTCTCTTTTAATATTTTCTTTCTTTCTTTTCATTTATAATTTTTCTTGTATTTCTTGTATCTTTATTCTTGTATCTTTATTTTCTTGTACATTTTCTTGTATTTTCAAGAGGTATGCCTCTTGTATAAATAGATGTAATTCTCAATTGAGAAATCACATTCCATTTTCACTAATATACAGAATATACAAATTTCTTCTTTTCAACATCAATTTTTCCATTTTCAATATTTCTTTTCCTTATTTCTAAAATTTCCTTATTGCTGAAATGGTATCAGAGCTTTCCTTTTTTTAATATCAGCACTTTTTTTTTTTCTTTGCTAATAATACAGCTGTGGCAGATTTTTTTTTTCTTTTTCCTTTTTTCCCCTGACCTACCATCTTCTTCCGCTGTTCCCTATTTTCATCTTCTCCCCTTACCTAGCCGACGGCGGGTATCCAGTTCTTGCCGCACCTAGCCATCCTCGCTTTCATCTATATCCAGTTTTCGTTTTCGCCGGCCGGTATCAAGTTCCAGTTCTTGCCGTTTTTCGCTTTTTCCGGTGATATCCGTCGCTTTTTCGGGTATCCAGTTTTCGTTTTCGCTTTTTCGTTTTCATTTTCGGTTTTTCCGGTGATATCCGGTAAAAGATAAGATTTCGCCGGTGATATCCGTTGCTTGATTACATCGCGAGTTTCTGGGCAATTTCAGTGAGATTTCTGGGTAATTTCGGTGAGGTTTCTGCTCGTTTCAATTAATTTCGAATTTCGTTACTGCTTCTTTGTTATTTCTAATACTCAACGATTATAATTGCGGCACAATTCTGCATTTTTGTACGATAATATTTTGTATAATCCTGTGTTTCGGTAATATTGTTCACTATTAGTTTCAGCATCTGTGTCAATTAATTCTTTTTTCATGGCTTCGACGGTAAATACAGAATCAAACTCACAGGTAAGTATAGAATCAAACTCACAGGTAAGTGATCCTTACCGAAATCCATTGTTCTTGCATACTAACGATACAAATCTAGTTAATCTTGTTTCGGATAAACTTACCGGTGAATTGAATTACAATACATGGAAACGATCTATGATGATGGCTTTAAATGGTCGAAATAAATTGGGCTTCGTCAATGGTAAGGTCTCTAAACCAATTTCTACACATTTAGATTTTGAATCTTGGTCTCGTTGCAATGATATAGTTTTGTCATGGATTCTTAATTCGGTCTCAAAAGAAATTGCTGATAGTATTGTACATATGCCATCGGCTTCAGCCGCTTGGGAAAATTTATCGGAACGTTTTAGTCAAACGAATATGCCACGAATATTTGGAATTGAACAAGATCTTCAAAATTTAAAACAAGGTTCTTTGGATCTTAACTCTTACTATACAAAACTCATTACTTTATGGCAAGAATTGCGTAGTCTAGAAGATTTTCCAACATGTAATTGTTCAAATTGTGAGTGTAATCTTGTTGAAAAATTGACACAAAAAGATGATAGAAAATACCTTCTTAAATTCTTGATGGGATTAAATGATTGTTTTGCCTTAGTTAGACGTCAAATTTTGCTTATGGATCCTCTTCCTAGTCTATCTAAAGCTTTTAACTTGATTGTGCAGGATAAACAACAAAGACAAATTTATTCCATTCCTGATGCAGTAGCGTTTCAAGCTACATCTTCTCACCCTAAACAATCTTACTTTACACAACCACATCCCACTTTTAGACTTCGAGGATATAATCACCCTCTTAATAATTCAAGACCTAAACCAATATGATCTCATTGTGGTATTTCTGGTCATATTGTCACAAAATGTTATAAACTGCATGGATATCCACCTGGTTTTAAGACATCTCCTCCTTTTACATCTAGCCTTAATATCCCTCGACCTAAAACTCAAAACTATAACTCT
>CM071867.1:387918-529417 GCA_036759665.1 Gynandropsis gynandra
CTAATTAGAAAATAAATCTATCAGAAATTAAATAAAATATCGAATATAAACATATTTTTAATAATAGTTATTAAAATATTTTATTTCTTTATTTCATAATAAAATTATATTAATTTGGTATACATAGAAAAATATTATTATTATATGTAAATAATATATTACTTTTTTTTTAAATAATATTTAATAAATGCAAATAATATGTTTAATATGTAAAAATAAAAAAATATTTGCTTTTGTATTCATTTGTGAGCCAGCTCGACAGCTCGCGAGCCAGCTCGTCTAAGTTCTAATTCGTTTTCGGCTCCGCTCCTTTTTTTAACCCGAATAATCGAGCTCGCTCGCTCAAATATGATCCGAGTTAGAACTGGTTCGCGAGCCAGCAGTTCATTTTACACCCCTATCAATATACCCATATCAATGATTTTATTCTTATAGCTAATTTTCTTTTTCCTCCAGATGTTGGCTTCACAGAAGGAAATGCAGAGACAACTATCGAATGCCGTCAATGGTTCTATTACTAAAGAAGGAAAAAGACTCGAAATGGCTTTAGGAAGAATGCTAGAGAAAGTTACAAAGGCGAACACCGATGCTTTATGGGCTCGTTTTCAAGAAGAGACGACTAAAAATGAGAAAGCATTACGTGACCATACGCAACAAATAGTAAATGCGGTGACGAGCTTCATGAACAAAGAATTGAATTCCGTGTTCGAGAAAGTGGTAAAGAAAGAATTTACCGCGATTGGACCAGTTATAGTCCGTGCAGTAACACCGGTTATTGAAAAAACAATATCATCAGCGATCACCGAGTCCTTTCAGGTTAGCGTTCTCAAAGATCTAAGACCGATGATTCTTGAGAAAATCACATCATTGAGTAATATAACCGTCGTATTTTGTGATGTAGAGAGGAATTAGTGACAAGTCGATCAATCAACTCGATAAATCTGTTAATTCAAAGCTTGAAGCTACGATAGCCAGACAAATTCAAGCGCAATTTCAGACGTCTGGCAGGCAAGCACTCCAGGTTCGTGTGAGTTTAACCTAATCTGACAAAAATTTACTATGGAGAGTATCTATTAGGGTTGGACATTTCGGTTCGGTTATATAAAACTGAACTAAACCGAACCGAATTATGGTCGTTCAGTTCGATTCAGGTGTAGATAAAATAACTGATTGGGTATGAAAGTTAAAAAACCGAATATATTCAGTTTGGTTGGGTTGTTAATCGAATAACTGTGGATAACCAAATGGTTACATAAAAATATAAAAATATATATAGATAAATGATATTTATCAAATGAATATTTATCTAATATAATTAATAATTAAAATTAAATATCAAATTTAAATAATAATATACTATATTATATTTTTTAAATATATGAATTATTTGAAATATTCTGAATAGTATCATTTATTTGAAATTTTATATGATAAAATATTTGGTAAAATCGAATAATAATCGAACAAATTAGAGTTCAGTTTTTACTTTGATTACAATATTTTATTGATATAACCGAATCGAACCATTGTACAATCGAACCAAACCGATTTAAATTCAGTTATTGTTTGGTTATTGTTTTTTTAAACCTGAATAATTCATACCCATTAAATGCGAATTGAAACCCGAAATGGCCAGGCCTAGTATGCGTCTACTATTGGTAAACTCGAAACCCATTATATCCATTATATCCGAACCGAAACCCATTAAGGCTCTTATGCGAATATGATTTCTCCCAGCTACATTACTATTGATTATTGTACGGTGGAAAGAAAAGCTGATCCCTTAATCGATTTTGTATTTACTTTTCAGGAGGCTCTGAGGTCAAGTCTCGAGACGTCGGTTATACCTGCCTTTGAAATGTCATGCAAAACCATGTTTGAACAAGTCGACGCCACTTTCCGAAAAGGAATTGCTGAACACACAAATGCTGCCCAACAACAATTTGAATCTGCTCATTCTCAACTTGCTCATACTTTACGGGTATTCATTCGATCATCTAAATTTCCTATCATATTTTTATTGCTTTCCTGATTGGTACGATCTTGTGCTTTTGTTTGAACGAAACAAGAAAATGAAATTCAAAGTTGGGTCGAGTGAATAAATATAAATGGATGAACAAAAACACGAGCTTTCATTCGTAATAATTTGAAAAATTACCCGATCTAATTAAATGTTAAAAATAGATTAGTGCCTAATACGGGTATGGGAAGGTATTTTTTTCTTTCGCGTTATACAATCATCTTCTTCTGTTGTTTAATCTCTTTTCTTCGACCCTTTTGGCGGCTATTTCTAATCTTTCTGCTTGTTTAAAGGTATTCATTTGATCAACTAAATTTCCGATCATAATCATCTTCATCTCTTCTTTAATCCCTTTTCTACTCGATAAATTATTCATCTACGAAAGACCCTTACGGGACTTGTTTTACAGGAGACGATTAATTCTGCATCTTCAGTTACACAAACTTTAAGTTGTGAAATAGCCGATGGTCAGCGGAAACTCATAGCTCTTGCAGCGGCTGGAGCAAACCCGAGTGCATCAAATCCTTTGGTTACTCAACTAAGCAACGGCCCTTTGGGTGCGCTCCTTGAAAAGGTCCGCGCCTTTAAGGATTTGTCATTGGATTTTCGTTTTACGAAACTCTGTTCATCGTCATGATTGTGTTCATTCAGGTCGAGGAACCTTTAGATCCGACAAAGGAATTATCTCGGTTGATATCGGAACGTAAATACGAAGAAGCTTTCACTTATGCTCTTCAGAGGAGTAATGTCTCTATAGTCTCCTGGCTATGCTCTCAGGTGATTCATACTCTCCATTAATCTCCCTTAGTGAATCTTATTTATACAATAGACTTGCAACTAGGGGTGGACATTTCGGTTTTCTATACCCAAACCGAACTGAATTATGGTCATTTGGTTTGGTTTGGGTATTGATAAAATAACCGATCAGGAATAGATTCGGTTCGGTTTGGGTATTGATAAAATAATTGATCAGGTATGGAAGTTAAAAAACCGAATAGATTCGGTTCGGTTATTAACTGAATAACTGTGGATAACCGATTGGTTACATAAAAATATAAAAAATATATAGATAGAAGATATTTATCAAATGAATATTTATCTAATATAATTAATAATTAAAATTAAATATCAAATTTAAATAATATACTATATTGTATTTTATAAAATATATGAATAATTTGAAATATTCAAAATATTACCATTTATTTATAATTTTATATGATAAAATTATTTGTAAAATCAAAGTAATCGAATAATAACCAAACAAATTAGAGTTCGGTTTTTACTTTGGTTACACTATTTTATTGATATAACCGAATCGAACTATTGTACAACCGAAACAAACCAAACCGATTTAAATTCAGTTATGGTTTGGTTATTGTTCTTTAAAACCCGAATAATCCGCATCTATTATATCCGAACTATTATATCCAAACCGAAACCCAAAATGGTCAGATCTACTTGAATCACAAATAGTATCGAGGGTTTATCCGCATAACGATCCCGCCACGCAGACTTTAGATCCAAACATTATAATCGAAACGTTTGATTATTCATATTTTTTCGTGCTTATTTACATAAAACCAGGTGGATCTCCATGGACTACTAGCAATGGTGCAACTTCCATTGAGCCAAGGAGTACTTCTATCACTTCTGCAGCAATTGGCGTGTGATATCAACAAGGAAACTTCACGTAAACTCGCGTGGATGACAGACGTGGCCGCGGCCATAAACCCGTCAGACCAGATGATCGCGGTCCACGCTCGTCCGATCATGGAACAAGTGTATCAAATCCTTCACCACCATCGAACCACACCAGGCCTTACAGGAAGTGACCAATCCTCTATACGTCTTATAATGCATGTCATTAATTCCATGCTTATGAGCTGTAAATGATATGCTTTAATTTAATCATTTTTGGGATATCAACATAGGAAAAATACCCTTTTTTATCTGTAATTTTTACTTTATTTACATTTTGTTTCTTCTTTTTTTAAATTATGTTTTTTTTTTTGTTTAAATGTAAAATCTGATTGGTTTTCTTTATTCTCATACATTATCTTGTTTTTTTTAATGTAAAACGGAGATAGAAAAAGGGTTTGAAGATTAGTTCCAAATTGTGAATTCGTATTAATTAAGTAGATAAATAGTTGTGTGAATGATTTAATTATGGTATTTTTTATGAAATGTAAAAAAAAAAAATTGTTATACCCTCTTTCTCTGTAATTTTTGGGATATCAACATAGGAATACCCTTTTTCTCCGTAATTTTTACCTTGTTTTACATTTTGTTTCTTCCCTTTTTTTATTATGTTTTTTTAAAATGTAAAATCTGATTGGTTTTCTTTTATCTTGTTTATTTAATGTAAAACGGAGACAAAAAGATGTGGTGTTTAGAAAAAAGGGTTTGAATTAGTTCCAAATTGCGAATTAAAACGAACCGTTTCGTATTAATTAAGTAGACAAATAATTGTGTGAATGATTTAATTATGGTAATTTTTTAATGAAATGTTAAAAAAATTAAGTTAGAAAATTATCTCCAAATATGGGAAACTGAAAACTAAAATAACAATTCCTTAATTGTTAACATCAAACAATTATGGGTTAAGTAGTACTACCGTACCATTTTGTTATTTATATCACCCTTACTGTCTTTTCTTTCTCCTCAATTATTTCCTATTTCTCTTCCTTAACAATTTAAATTATTATATAAAAATTATTCATTTGTTTCTCCTTAATTTATATATAAATCTACTTTAATAATTGCTGAAAAAGACAAGAAGTGACGGAAAAAATATAAACTTAAATCTTTCAAATCACTATTTTTCATAGATTTATCATTCTTATAATTATAAACACTACTTAAAAAACGCTAACAATTAATAAATTTCAAAAATTATGAATTTAATTATATAATAATATTATATGATTTTTTCCAAAAATTATTTATGTTGGAATTAAAATATTAACAAGGTTTTTTCTTTACATAGAAAAAAAAACCATGAAAAAAAAAATCCCACTGTACAAAAGCTGCAGATATCTAAATTTCCCCTTAATCTTCGAGAGAATAAATACGATGAATGAAATTTACAGAAAGGAGAAAATAAAATTTTAAAAAAAAAAAAGAAAGTGAGGTTGTTCTGTTAGCTGCAAAAAAAAAAATCACCTACAAAAAAAAAACTACCAACACTGATCCGTTTCCCATCTCCGGGTCGTATACACCCGACCCGCTTTCCCACCGTACACGCCTCTCCGACGAGCTCCCAACGACAGATCGTACAGTGCTCTTGCCGTCGGATCTGATAACGTCGCATAAGCCTTATGGATCTCAATGAAATCTCTACCGTCTGATTCCGACGCGTCCGGATGATACACCTTCGCTAAGTTCCTGTACGCCGTCTTTATTTCCGTCAACGACGCCGTATCCTTCACCTTCAACACCTCGTAGAGACTCACCGGTAACCGCCGCACCGATTCCGTCGCCTCAGCTGGGAGTGTCTGCATCGATGCCGTGACTTGAGTAACTCCTCCGGGAATCCGTACGGTTCTACGGTGGGATCTGGCGTCCTTAGATTCGGAAAAGCAATTTTCCGGCGGTGACCATATGGATTTACCGGCGGAGAAAACTAGGGCTCCTGACATTGGAGATTCAAAAGAGAAAATCTGCAGAAGAAGAAACGGCAAAAGCACCAAAGAAAGTCGAGGAACAGAGAGAGAGAGGGCAACGTTATATATAAAGGGTCAAAAAAATTACGAAATTTTATTTAATTGGTATTTTCGAAATATTCTTCCTATTTCTTAATATTTACTATTTCTAATAAATTAACTGAATTAAGTTTAATTTTTCTGTGGGTGTAATTAGTATCATAATTTATATTAATATAAAGACATAAATACAACCAAAAGATCATTACCACTGTTTTCATATTAACATCGCTGTCTTAATATCTAAAATTTAAAATTTAATACATTGATTAGGTTAAAATATTAATTGTTTAATATAATTAAGCCACTTTATTTCCCCGAATAATTAAAAAGGTGGGGCATAAAGCTATGGAACATAAGATAATGGGGTCAATATACAAATATGATAAATAAAAGGGAAGAAAACAAAAATAAATATTAAATCCGTCGTTTGTTTGATTAATGAAAAATCTGTGGGTGTGGGGACCATAGTAAGGAGGCTGACGTGGAGTCGGCTCGGCTACACGCGGTATTTGGCTGGCTTCTTTTAATATTTTTCTCTTTTTTTTCTTCTATTTTCGTTTGGTTTATTATGGTATTAAAATTGTGAAATTTAAAAATATTTTACCATATTCATTGTTATATTCAAATTCTATCGCATTAACAACAAAAAATACCAAAATAATATAGGTTTAGTACGAAACATCCCATTGAATTGAAGCCAATTTTTTTTAATAAGAGTAGAGATTCATAAATTGTATTTTTTATTTATATATATTAATTGTGAGGTTTTACGGGAATATAAGTTTATTTTTGTTTTGTAATAAAAATAATAATAAAAATGTAAAAATCAATAAGCCGATCCAAACATGTCCAACGCAATGCGGAAAATGTGGCTTGATTGGAAACTGAAAATGCCAAAAAGTCAAAAATACCCTTTGACCCGCACATGTCATTGCTTCCAGAAGATATGTCCCTTTCTGCTTGTAAACAAATATACTTTATGTTCACGGCACAAAATAATATATATATATAATATTTCAAATTATTTTTGTTTAATAAATTTTTATTTGACCTTTTTTAAAAAAAATATTCTTACAGTTTAAGTAGTTTTTATAAAGTAGGGCTTATGGTTTTTCCTATTTAAGATTAATAAATTAAGTAACAAAATATTTATTACACCAAAAATAACAAAGATTTTTCAAAATAATTTTTTAAAAAGAAAAAGGGAGAGAAAAACAAAAGGCATACAAATCCAACGGCTGAGAATAAACAAACCAAAAACTAATGTCTGTCGTAGTAAAAGAGACGGGTCACCCTCTAAGGCTTCTAGAACTATATACTTTTGTCTTTTTCCTCATTTTTCTTTTTAAAAATTTTACATAAATAATATTTGCTATATATATATATGACCAAATTATATATATAAATTATGTACATGTTTCTATTATTTACATAAAAGTTCAAAATATTAAAGAAATAAAAAATAAAAAATTTGCAAAATCTATGAAATATAAAATTGGCGAAACTAAAAATATTAAACCGCTAAAATTAAAATAAAAAGATATTAATAAAAAAATAAAAGTCTAATAACCTTTGATCTATATAAATTATAATACAAATAATATGATAAAAAAAAATAGATAGACGTGTCGGTTGGCACAAGGATAGATGGATAGAGCTTCTAGAAGATAAATAAATAACCAAACAAAATATTTTTTTTTTGTGGAGTGATATTCTCCCAATTGCACCATCATTTATATATTTGCATTCTAGATTTTTTATATATAATAAATTATTATATTTTTTTTAAAAAAAATCAGCTTACGGCTTGTGGTTGTCATGAAAAGCTACATATTGTAAAATCTATTTATGGATAGCCTAATTTTACAAAATTTTAAAATTATAAAAAATATTAGACAATTGAATGTTGCTAGCATTATCTTTTATATCGATGGTATCATTGAAACTCAACATTTCTATATTAAATCGAAGATAAATTGGACTAATAACAAAACCGTGGAAATTGTGTTCTTCTTTTCATCATCGCAATAGTATAATTAGAGATGATTTATCATCACAATTATAATATATTTTAATACATTTTGATGTAAATAAAAATAATAATGAAGGGTAAAACTTGAAGAATTATATGGGAATAACAAAATTAAGATAAAATTGGTACATTTATATAATTATATATAAATGAAAAATATGTCAAATATATATTTAGATCTAGTATTTTTAAAAGTTTAGAATTATTAAATATCATATATAAGAGTTTATAATTTATGTTTTAACTAATATGAGATAATTTAATATAATATTTCATTTATATTCAGATTTAAATTCGATTCTAAAATATAAATATTGCAATTGAAAACCAACATCACGGTATTATTAAAATTAAGATAAATCAAATTCTAATATCATTGTAAATCAATATTAATTTTAAAATATGAAATGGTCGTCGTATTTAAAATATATAACAATGTAATTAAATATATAAAATATTTAGGGTATATAGCAACTTAATTAAATATATAGAAGATATAATTTTAATATTAGACTTTATGAAAATAAAAACTAAATATTGAAAAATATAAAGTATATTATCGAAATACCAAATTTTGGAGGGATCATTGAGAATCTAGTATAGTATATAAAAGATATACACTAATTTATTTATTATATGTTGGTTTTGATTTAAAATTTCATAAATCTTATTTCATCATCACAGTTTGGTTCATAAAAAATGGATAATGATATTTGAATTGAGATAGATCAATATTAAAAAAGACGTGTTAAATTTTTTTATATCATTAAAAATTAATTTTGAATTTAAGATTTATAAACATAGTCACATTTATGATAACTAGTAGAAAAATATCAATTGCATTGTGATTCTATTAACATGGAAAATACAAAGTAAAGGCCAATTGATATTTTTATTTGTTAAAAGTGATATATAAGATAATAATTATTAAACTGATAAAAAATGTAATTTGTGGGGTAGTAATGTATGGGGAAAAAGTCATATGGACAATTTAATTGTATTTTTTTATAATTAGTATGATTTTTTTGGTTGGGAATAATAAGTAATTTTCATTATGGTATTGTGGGCCACCTCTACTGGGTGCACTTCAAGTTCCGTAACCCTATTTCCTTTAATATCTTTTGATATTTTTTTTATTTTTAAAATTAAATATAAAAATTATTCATCTTTAGGTAATCTTTATTAATATTAACATTCTATGATAACTTGAATATTAATGAAAAAATTGTTTTATATCGTTCATTCACCATTGACCAGTTAGATTAGTTTATATAATATCATATATCTTGTTTTTCTATATAATTTAAATTGTATATAATGTCTGAATATATGTTTTATTTAGCTGTAAAGCATGATTTCCATTGATTATAAGATTTTTTCAATATTATAATTATTGCTGTCAGTGGAAAGTGCATCACGAAGTGGCATTGCTCATAAGAGGAATCTATTGGAATTATTTAAGTCTTTCAAGAACAAGTACAAATTATTTAATTATTTTCCTTCTAGTTCATTATTATGGATCAAAATCCGGAGAATATCAATTATATTTCAGGAATTCACTTGTATTATCGTAAATCTTATGAAAAAAATATATATGTGTCATTATATTTTATAAGTAAAAATACATATGATATATTTTTAGTGAAATAAAACCTATTTCAAAATTTAAAGGCATGTGTGATAGGCGATTTCGAAGTTGAAAGCAATTTTCAGCGAATTTCGGACAATATTCAATCATTTTCGAGCAATTTTCGAAGGTCTCATGGATCGTTTGGGTCACATTAGTCACAAAAACAATTTAAAAATATCAATATTATAATGATTTTTTTGAAATTAACTTTTTTAGAAAAAGATATTATCGAAGCCCTAATAACATTTCAAATATGAAGCTGTCTGGTCCAAACTAAATAAATAAATAAATGTTTGACAAATGAAAAAGATACAAATTTTCATTTTAAATTTTGAACTTGTATTGGATCTCTTACGCCTTCATTTTTTTAAAATATTTTTTAATGTAATCATATTGTTAGAGTTTAAAAATAGCTAAGTGCATATATAATGTGTAAAGTTTATAAATAACATATTAGATTTGATTTGCTCAATGGACCGTTAATGTGAACATTGGGCCGCGTTATATGGATCCCAGCCCAAGTCCATATTCTTTATATTCTCTACGAGTATAGGCCCAAACCTAAAAATATTTATTGAAAAATAATTTTTAATAAAATTAAAGAGAAACTAGGAAAAAAAACATGACAAATCATCATAATTTTTTTTGTTTAAAAAACATTTTTAATATAAAATTAAAAGTAGAAGTTTTAATTTTAGGAACAAACCCAAAAAAACTCTGAAAATTAGTTTTAATAAAATCAAACATTATATTTTTAATCCTAAAAAAACTCCTAAACTATGTTTTTTAAGCTTAAAAACCATGACAAATCTTCATGGTTTTTTTGCTTAAAAAACATAGTTTAGGAGTTTTAATATAGAGTTAAAAGTAGAAGGTTTAATTTTATTAAAAGCTAATTTTCAGGGTTTTTGGGTTTATCCCAAGGTTAAAATCTTCAAAAGATAGGATAAATATTGTGATTGATCTCTTGTCATTGCAATCCTTAATTTGGGTTGAAATATAATAAAAAAGGTATAGAGATTTTTCCATGTTATTCCAAAACATTTTACAGTAATATGGTAGATAGGATAGGGGTGGACAAATTATCCGAAAAACCCGTCACGACTCGATATATATCCCGAATCCGCAAAAATTTACTCGAATCCGCGAAAATTTACTCGGATTCAAATTTGGGTATAATGAAATTTCATTATCCGAACCCAAACCCGAACCCGCACATTCAAGTAAACTTTTTGCGGATTCGGGATATATATATCCGTAGGTTCGGGTTTTGGTTCGGATAATTCGTCCCAATTATTTGACATGGTATTAGAGTCTAGTTCGTCCCGATTTGAATATACCGATGTTGAGACCGAGCCTAGAGAGAGAGTGTTATAATAAATTGTCCGCAAAAATTTACTCGAATCCGCGAAAATTTACTCGGATTCGGATTTGGATAATGAAATTTCATTATCCGAACCAAAACCCGAATCCGCGGATTCGAGTAAATTTTTTGCGGATTCGGGATATATATATCCGCAGGTTCGGGTTTTGGTTCGGATAATTCGTCTCGATTATTTGACATGGTATCAAAGTTTAGTTCGGCCCGATTTGAATATACCGATGTTGAGACCGAGCCTAGAGGGAGAGTGTTATAATAAGTTGTCCTATATCGGTTAGGACATGAACTTTGGACTCATATAACATAACATATACCTATATATATGTGGACTGGTGATTCCATTGTGTATTCCCATCTCAAAGGTACTTCTCTTAGCTCTCTCTTCTCTATTTAGACAATAAGGTAATCGAGATGACAATATAACATAACATATACCTATATATATTGACAATATAACCTAACAGATACCTATATATATATATATACTCAATATATACATGAATGATAGACTCATATATATACTGATATCAATTATGTTATATTGTTCGTTCGTTTAGGCTAAGACATGAATAATAGACTCATATATATATATATATATATATTGGTATCTCTTATGTTATATTGTCAACTCGGATAGATTAATACATGAATGATAGACTCTCATATATATATATATTATATTGACATCTCTTATTATATTGTCAAGTCGGTAGATTAGTACATGAACGATAGACTCATATATATATATATATTGGTATCGGTTATGTTATGTTTGTTGGAACAATCCTTTATTCTGTAACAATATAATATGATAAACAATGAACTAGAAACAGAAACAAATAAATATAAATACCGACGTTCGATCGAGGCATGCAAGTAGTGTATTAAGACATAATTTGTTTCCGCCTAGAGGATTCAACGATCACGGAATAGCTTTCTGCCGATTCTACTTTGTATGTTGTTTTTTTATCAGAAGAGAGCAGAATTGGTTGTACGTTTCTTCAATGACAAGTATCTATTTATAGAGCACTTAGAAGCCAAAATTCGGTTAACCTTGAACAGTCATTACTGTTCATAATGTTGTGTCTCTTCAGTTAAAACTTAAAGGTTATGTCTCTTCGGTTCAAACTCAAAGGTTGTGACTCTTCGATTCAAACTCAAATGTTGTGATTGTTCATAATTCGAAATTATTAAAAAAATTTAACTCAAGTTTAAAAATTAAATTCGGATTTAATCAAAGATCTCATCTTTGACATTTAATATATTTTAAATGTCTACAAACCTATTCACATGCTCATTCGAGAACACATCACCAAACCCATGCCATGATTCAAATGGCTAAGATGTGAAAACATTAATATAGTGTATTAATTACTTTCCATTTTCCAATGTCGGACTATCCAATGTCGGACTATGTCCCTTCACATTTCGCCTCTTCATTTGCTATCAATATTTTCAGCTCGTTTAGGCTAAGACATGAACGATAGACTCATATATATATATATATATTAATATCTCTTATATTATAGTGTCAACTCGGTTAAGCTAGTACATGAATGATAGACTCATATATATTGGTATCGTTTATATTATATTGTCAACTTGTTTAGTCTAAAATATTAATGATAGACTGATATATATATATATATGGTATTTTACGATTTTTGAATTATTTTTTGAATTTTGTTAGATCCAAATACATGTAACATGTTATCATAATCTGGCTCCTTCTTATTTAAATATTCCATTTCCAAACCTAGACGAGCGAAGCACACAATGTTATGTTATGTTACATTATCACAAGTTAGAACATGAATCATATTATTGACGAGAAAACGTAGAATCTTTATCTTACTTTTGGATTTAGTTTCATCTAAACTCATTTGACAATAATGCCCTTTGATCTCGTTGTGATCTAAATAAGGGTTTTTTCGATCCATGTGAAAAAAAACAATATATCATGTAAATGTAGAATATGCATTACAAAATTTCTTTCTAATCGTAATTAAATATTCAGTTCTATTCATTGTTTTGTATAGAATAAATTGAAGTGAAATAGCTATTAAACGAAAAACTTTGGTTTACTAGAGACATCGACACATTATATGGATCACATCTTTATTTTTTATTTTTTTATTTTATATTTACATATTCTACATCTACATGATCTATTTTAAAAAAATATTGAAAAAAATAAAAAAATAGATCATGGAAATACTGAAGAATTCGTCTTTGAATTGAAAGGAAAATTGGTGTATCTTCCCAATGATACTTCTTTACCAATCACATTGAAATCACGAGAATACGAAGTTTTCACGGTGGTTCCGATTAAGGATTTAGCCGGCGGGAATTAATTTGCGGCGGTGGGACTGACGGACATGTTCAACTCCGGTGGAGCCATCCATGATTTGATATACCAAGAAGACATTTCAATTTCCGCCGTGACAATAAGAATTCGAGGTACCGGCGTGTTCACCGCTTACTCTTCCCCTCGGCGGCCACGGCGAGTCACGGTGGATTCCGACGAGGTGAAATTCCGGTATGAACCGGACTCCGGTTTGCTGACATTTCCATTGGGAGTTCCGGTTAAAGAATTGTACCTTTGGTGGTCCCTACCTATTGTTTTTTTTTTATATATATTCAGATGTATCGGTTTTTAGTTTTAATGCAAAATCTCAATCGTTTCATATCATAAAGAATAAGTAAATCATTTATTTCAAAATATAAAAAAGATAATAATATTTTATAAATTGGAATAATGTATATCTTGTTTGGGTAACATATCATGTTGAGGATGGTCCACCTTATCATTTTATTGCTCTTCTAAACTATTATTTAACTATTAAATCAAAATTATAAAGCCAAAAAAGATGTTTACAATTTTTTCTTTTTCTTTTCTGATGTGATATCTTGGTGAAATGCAATTTTCATTTTTGTAATATAATAATAGTATTATTGTACACACAATATATACAATCATAATATTATATTTAAACATTAATTTTTTGAATATAACAATATTATTAGTATTGAATGAAGACATACAATAGCATTATATTTAAACGAAATAGGTTGATTTAAAAAGTAATGATATTAATCAGAATTCAAAATAGAAAAAATAATTAAATCATATATTTCAAATTTATTTTTCTAAAATTATAAAATAAAAATATACAAAAATTATATATTTGGAAGAAAAAAAAAATCAAAAGTCTTCTCCAATCTTAATCTCACAAAGAAGGAGTTGAAAGGTTCTTTGATTTGACTTCAACTTTGGAGACTCAACGAAGCAAAGGAAAGGACCTAATTCTCTTTTAACAATTAATTATCCGTTTCTTCCATAATTATTATCTCATTTACAAATCTCCAATTAATAACTTTAAATTATAATATAAATTAAATACTTAATTAGTTATGTAATTAAATTAATTAACTTTTAGACAAAGAGGATGAACATATACACTCTCTCTCTCTCTCTAGATTTCAGGGGCAACTGTCGTAAATATTAAGCAGTTTTTTATTGTAATATCGTCTCAAAAAAAAAAAAAAAAAGAATCTTGTTTGTCTTCTTCAACTGATAGAAAAATTTTCTACCCAGAACGAAACTTCCTCGTGCTCTACTAAGTTTCTGATTGAGATCTCAAGAAATTTTTATTACATCAATTTCTAGATCATAAATCTGCTGTCTGAACACTTTGGAATCTCAACCGGAGCCATTATTTTGTACATTCGACTTCTCCTTCTTGATTCAGATCGGAAGCAGAAATCGCCGGAAAAATACCAGAAATCGACGGAAAACGGTTGGAATCGCTGAAAGTCACCTATTGTGTTCGGATTTGATTTATGTAACTTATCCGAATCTTGTTATCTCATCAATCGTTGACTGTGAGGTGAATTTTTTAGACTTTTTTTTATTTGTTTGAAAATATCTTGATTAACTGTTCTTCTAGGGTTTGATTGATTCTTGGTATCCTATTTCTCGATTTGAGTTGGTGATTTAATGTTTTTGAATCATGAAATCTGTCCCTTGTTTCGTGTTGGTCTGTTGAAGCCGATTTCGTTTGGATTCTTCCGGTTCTTCATTGTAGTCAGATTAGGGTTTATGTTTCTGTGTAGAGTAGGGTTTTTCCAGGTTTGATTGTTTCATGAATATAATGTAATTAGCATGGCCAATCTCATTGGAAAGTATAACTCAAAAGAGTTGCCGTTTTTGCAGTTGAATCAGACAATTTCTGTCTGGATTCATGTTCTTTGATTACCATTGTACCAGATTGAGATTTATGATTCTGTATAGAGCAATGCAAAGTACTGTTGATGATTGTTCTTCCAATTTGAAATCATTAATTTAGCCAAATTTTCTGAAATCTCAAGCTGTTTCAAGTAATTTAGCCATGACAATGGCATCATACTGTAATCTCTCTAGCTTAGGACAATGGCATCATACTGTAATCTCTCTGGCTTTGGACAATGGCATCATACTGTAATCTCTTTAGCTTAGGACAATGGCATCATACTGTAATCTCTCTAGCTTAGGACAATGGCATCATACTGTAATCTCTCTAGCTTAGGACAATGGCATCATACTGTAATCTCTCTAGCTTAAGACAATGGCATCATACTGTAATCTCTCTAGCTTAGGACAAGGGCATCATACTGTAATCTCTCTAGCTTAAGACAATGGCATCATACTGACAATGGCATCACTTAGGACAATGGCATCATACTGTAATCTCTCTAGCTTAGGACAATGGCATCATACTGTAATCTCTCTAGCTTAGGACAATGGCATCATACTGTAATCTCTCTAGCTTAAGACAATGGCATCATGTTGTTATCTCTCTAGCTTAGGACAATGGCATCATACTGTGATCTCTATAGCTTAAGACTTGAAAATGTTCTGTTACGTGACTATGATCATAATGCCATTAACATTCTAGAAGCTTCTATCCTTGTACAGGTTGCATCAACAAAGAACATTGTAGTGTATTGTTAGTCCATGTTTTGGTAGAACAAGGTAAATGGGTTGTTGCAAGGTGCCGGTTCTTGTTCAATCACAAGTTGAAGTAAGTTCATTTTATACCCATTTGATTTCTTAAAAATTGAGGTTTGATTTCATCGAGTTTATTTAATATTAGTTCGTTATTATTTGCTTATTGGGTTTTTTGATTATTGTGATAGATGGGATCAGTTCAGGAACTTGAGCATAAAAGCCTTTTCAAACGAGAATCTGATTTGCCTCAAACAAAATCGACTATTCTGATGGAAGAAGGATCACTTTCGGGAAATTCTCCTCAACATATGACTAAATTGCCTAAGAACAGCGTGATTGAGAGCGTCAAAATTGTGATTTTATCAAATAAACTCAATTTATTGTTACCATTTGGTCCTATTGCGATACTTGTCCACAATTTGACCGGTAATAAGGTGAGTTATTGTAGTTTATGGTACTTATGATAATAGTTTAAGGTTGTTTTTTCGTGTGTTAAATCTTAAGGAACGATTATTGTTGTGATTATTAGGGTTGGGTGTTTCTTCTGAGCTTATTAGGGATCACACCATTGGCGGAACGTTTAGGATATGCAACGGAGTAAGCGATTTAAGCGTGAGATTATATTTATTTTGATCTATTCGATAGAAAATAATGTTTTAAGTATTCATTTCTTTGGAACAGGCAATTGGCTTGTTACACCGGTCCAACGGGTATGAATTGATTTCTTACGAGACTCGATAATACTTTTTCGTGATATTTTTAACGTGTTTTATTTATGAATTTCACAGTCGGAGGGCTTCTAAACGCGACATTTGGGAATGTGACGGAACTAATCATATCAATTTTTGCTCTGAAAAGTAGAATGATACGCGTTGTACAACTGACGTTGCTAGGATCAATTTTATCTAACATGTTACTCGTACTTGGCTGCGCTTTCTTCTGCGGTGGCCTTGTGTTTTACAGGAAAGAGCAAGTTTTCGATAAAGTAGGCATACGCATATCATTTATTTATTTATTTATTTGCGTGGATATTTCGTGAAAATGAGTTTGTTTTTTCGCGGGATATAGGGAAATGCGGTTGTTAATTCGGGATTATTATTGATGGCTGTAATGGGGCTACTCTTCCCGGCTGTTCTTCATTACACTCATAGTGAAGTTCACGCTGGATCGTCTGAATTAGCGTTATCAAGATTCAGCAGTTGTGTAATGCTGATAGCTTACGCGGCGTATCTCTTTTTTCAGTTAAAGAGCCAACCGAGTTCTTATACCGTTCTTTCCGAGGTAACATTTTTTCTCATGTCTGGTTTGGTTCTTATAGTTTGTGTCTGAAAATGAAACTAATAGGAGGGAATGCCATTGTCCTTTTGTTGCTTTTGTTGAATTTTTCAGAATAATATATGAACTTTTGAAATTACTTTCTTAGGGTATTAACTTTGTTAAATTGATTAATTTGAAAGTAATTTTCAACAATTTTATATATTATTCTGAAAATAACATGTTTTGTCACTTCTTTTTGGTTATAGTTTGTGTCTGAAAATGAAACTAATTTGACATACCCTCTAACAAAGGGTGTTGAAATTTCAGAGTAATATATGAACTTTTGAAATTACTTTCTTAGGGTATTAACTTTGTTAAATTGATAAATTTGAAAGTAATTTTCAACGATTTTATATATTATTCTGAAAATAACATGTTTTGTCACTTCTCTTTGGTTGTAGTTTGTGTCTGAAAATGAAACTAATTGGACCTACCCTCCAACAGAGGGTGTTGAATTTTTCAGAATAATATATGAACTTTTGAAATTACTTTCTTAGGGTATTAACTTTGTTAAATTGATTAATTTGAAAGTAATTTGCAACGATTTTATATATTATTCTGAAAATAACATGTTTTGTCATTTCTCTTTGGTTATAGTTTGTGTCTGAAAAAGACCCTCCAACAAAGGGAATGCCCTTATCCTTTTTGTTGAATTTTCAGATTAATATATGAACTTTTGAAATTATTTCTAAATTGATCTAAGAGTATAAACGTCATTAAATTGATCAATTTGGAAGTAATTTCAATAATTTATTTATTATTCTGAAAATAGTATGTTAGTTTATATATTTGGCGAAGAAATAGACAAGAAGTAATTTTCAAAAGTTTATATATTATTCTGAAAATAACATGTTAATTCACGTATTTTTCCGGAGAAAAAAATAGATTAGTTCATTAATAAATAAGGGGGGAAATAGTTTATATATTTTTTTCCATCGGTTTTTAATACAAATTTGAGAATGCCCTTATCCTTTTTGTTGAATTTTTAGAATAATATATGAACTTTTGAAATTACTCTCAAATTCAAATTGATCTCAGAGTATTTATTTCGTTAAATTGATTAATTTGAAAGTAATTTTCAACCGTTTATATATTATTCTGAAAATAACATGTTAATTCACTTATTTTGCGAAGAAAAAATAGATAAATTTATTAATAAATAAGGGGGGAAAATAGATTATATATATTTTTTTTCCATCGGTTTTTAATACAACTATGAGAATTATTATGAGATTTTCATCTAATTAAATTGTTAATAATAATTCTCAATGCTTAATTCAGGAAACAAATGAGAATGAAGAAAGAATTGAAGATGATGAAGAACCAGAGATATCTAAATGGGAATCCATCATTTGGCTCTCAATTTTGACGGCTTGGGTTTCTTTTCTCTCTGGCTATCTTGTTGATGCTATTGAGGTATATACCAATTTTGCTTTTTTAAGTTCATATTCCAATTATTGATGGGCATTTTCGGGTTTTCCACCCGAAAAACTCGACCCATATTCAATACGGGTTATCCCGTTAGATTCGTTCGGATCTAAAACTCAAAAAAACTCATTCGGATTCGGGTCAGGAGAATCTGAACATATCGAATGAAATAACATGATGTCTAAAATTTCTATTGAAAAACGAAAAACTATTAAGTATTTTACCTTAATTACTTAGATAAAATCGAAAATCGCGATCGAAATTTAAACCCAAATAACCCATAAAACTAGAATCCAAATTCGGATCTAAAACTCAAAACTCATTCGGATTCGGGTCATGAGAATTCTGAACAAATCGAATGAAATAACATGATGTCTAAAATTTCTATTGAAAAACGAAAAACTATTAAGTATTTTACCTGAATTACTTAGATAAAATCGAAAAACGCGATCCAAATTTAAATCTAATAACCCATTAAAACTAGAATTCAAATTAGAAACCTAGTAATCCATTAAAATTAAACTCAAATTACCTAATTTAAATTAAAATTCAAATTACAACCCTAATAATCCATTAAAATTAAAACTCAAATTACCTGAATAAACCAACTAAAATTTGGTTTTTTCCGGTCTCATTAATCTAGAAACCAAACTTAAACTGAAACACGAGGAATCCATACCGAAAAACATTCGGGTTCAATTCAGGTTCAGTTTTCCAAAACCCGAACAAAACGTCTACTAAACAGAAATCCGAGGAATTCAGACCGAATCTCGCCTCATTAACGCACGCTTGTAACACGAGTATTTGAGTTTGGCTTATGATCTTTCGTTCTTTCGTTATGTGTTTGTCGATTAATGTGAAGGGTGCTTCAGTCTCGTGGAATATCCCAATCGCATTTATCAGCGTTATCTTACTTCCTATCGTTGGAAACGCGGCTGAACACGCAGGCGCCATTATGTTCGCCATGAAAGACAAATTGGTACGTCGATAAATTCTTCGTACATTCTAACTTCTTTTATCATTTTTCATCGCTCAAACACATTTATATTTTTCCTCCTCAGGATCTTTCTTTGGGTGTGGCTATTGGATCTTCCATTCAAATCTCCATGTTTGCAGTATGTATATATTTTTTCGTTGTTCTTCGCTCTCATTATTGCAATATAATTTAAGAAAAATCTCGTAATAATTTTCGAATTTGTTTCAAACCGATAGAAAAATATATAGAACAGTTTTTTTTCATATATTTATTGATTAACTCGTCTATTACTTCACAATGATACATTAATTAACATGTTATTTTCGGAATAATATATATAGACTTTTGAAATTATTTTTAAATTGATCCAAATGTATAAACGTCGTTTAAATTGATCAATTTGAAAATAATTTCAAAAATTCGTAGAATATTAACGATATAATATTGTGAAGTAATAGACTAACTCGTTCTTTAAGTTTGAAACAAATTCGAGAATTATTATGGGATTTTCCAAATAATTTAATCGTCTAAACATCTAATATTTTTCATCGTATGATCGGATTAGGTTCCGTTCTGCGTGGTGATCGGATGGATGATGGGGCAACCGATGGATTTAAACTTCCAACTTTTCGAAACAGCCACGCTGTTCATCACCGTGATAGTCGTAGCGTTCTTTCTTCAGGTGGGTAATCCCGAAAAACTTACTATTAATGACGAAACGGATTAATCGTAAATCTAATCGATTGAATCACGAGATATTCATATTTATATCGATGCAGGAAGGGACATCGAATTACTTCAAAGGGTTAATGCTCATTCTTTGTTATTTGATAGTTGCTGCCAGTTTCTTTGTACATGAAGATCCTCATCAAGGTTAGTTTTCCATTTTTTTACTTCTTCTAGACCGTTAATCCGATCGTTTTTTTACCGTTTTTACGTTATGGGCAGATGATATATAATCGAGACGGGTCGGGAATGAAGCAATCGGGTCTTAAAAACCGATCTAAAGAAGTTGAAATCGGATCTGGTTTTAGCTGTTGGTTTGTGGAAATGTTCAAATGTACATTTGAAGTTTTTACCATAACTCTTCTTGTGCGGTAATTTTGAGCTGTTTTTGTTCGGACAAAGTAAAAGGTTTATTTTCTTTTGCAAAAAAATGTTAACTTTTTTTTTTCATTAGGATTACTTTACTTTTTCACTTACATTATATCATTCTATTGGAACATTGCACGTTCTCTTCTTAAAACGCCTGAAGTTGTTCAAATCTCGTTTGCGTTTTAGGCAAATGCAGACGCAAACGCATTTACAATTGATTATAATTTGAAAATAATTCGGGACAGTGAATTGTATTTTAGACGTAGTAACTATAATTGGTGATAAATACTTGTAAATGACAATATTGCAACATAAATGAAAAATTTATTTTAAACGATGATAAAATTTACGACGGTTAAATTTTTATGTTCAATTGATATTCATATAATATAATTGATATTATGTATAGTTTCTCATCTTTTAATCATGTATATTTATTATAATTTTTTAATAGACTTGAATAAAATTATAGTGAGTATCAATAAAATTGCATATATTTAGAATGATTTTTTTAAAATGAATTGTATATTCATTTTTCATTTGTTTATGCCAATTTTGTTTTATAAAATAATTTTCACCCATCACCATCAAGTCGTTGTAGTATAGTGGTGAGTATTCCCGCCTGTCACGCGGGTGACCCGGGTTCGATCCCCGGCAACGGCGTATTATTTTTTTAAAAAATATTTTTCTATATAAAATATTCTTTTTATATTTTTATTGTAAAAATAATATAATGGGCCGTGATAAGCCTATAACCTTACCATTGTTATAAAAGAAATTGTTGGATTCAAGTTATAACATATCCTATTTTGTTGTCAATTATACAAGGAATATATTAATATTTTTCTATGTACTTTTATATGTTGTTTTAAAATATTAAATTAAAGGGTGACATAATTAAGAAATGCACGTGGTTTAGAGCCTGGGAAAATGACAAGGCGTTATACTCGTCATCTCCGGAACGGCCGTATGTTCTACATTGATCCTTTACGAAGCCTCCAAATGATGCAAGGTGGAGCCCACTCAGAGATGCAGAAGGAACTGAAACGACACATCGTTGTTAAGTTTAAGATTTTTGAATATATATATATATAATTTTATGATATTCTTATTAGTCAAAATGTGAGAATACAACAAAACAATATATTATAAATCTATAATACATACATAGTGTGTATATATATATATATTGATGGACATATGTTTTCGTAGCATGCACATAGGTTGATGTATGAATTTATGTATATATTAAATATTTTTTATCGTTGAATTTTTTAGACGAAATTATACGAAAACTTTTGTTTTATGATATTATTAAATAAAATTTTCTATTTTACGATAAGGGAACTAAAGCAGGTTACCCCGAGACAAAAGATTTTTTTTTAAAGAGATTCGATTTGGAATTTTTATATGTTTAAGGTTGATAGATTTGGACCTAACTAATTACAAACGCTGGTTCAAAGAGTGTAAGAGTGTCTAATATCATAATTACGAGTCAATAATTCATACCGTTATTAATATGAGATAATACAAAATAACACAATCCTTCACATCCAAATTCGATCTGCATTTAAACAAATCGAATCAAACTCTGAAATTATATCAAATATAATTTCAGATTAGAACGAAACAAACTCTAAAATTATATCAAATATGAGTTTAAACGTAATTAATCCCAAAAACTTTGAAATTATAATAGGTACATTCAAATTGAAACAAATCAAATTCTGCAGTTATATCAAATATGAGTTTTAACATAACTAATTCTAAAAACTCTGAAATTATAATGGTCAAATTAAAACGAATCAAACTCTGTAATTATATTAAATATGAGTTTAAATAACTATCCCAAAAACTAAATAAAAAATTTTAAAATTATCTAATTTCATATATAAAAGTTCATGTTTTATTTTTTAATCCATATGTTACAATACAACTTATCTCATGGGTTTTAATATATGTAGGCATACATGTTTATAAGTATATATGTATGTATGTATATATGGCATAATAAATAAATAAATGAGCATCGAAATTAGCAAATAAATCACGGGAAAACAACTCAACAAAACAGTTCAAAGATAAAAAGAAACAAAAGAAAGAAAGAGAGAGTTGACCCAACTCCATAATACAAAGACAATGTCAGACTTTGTCTGAACCTCATTCCAACAAATATAATCGTTTTACTATTATAACAAAATAATTTATATATTTTATATATACATATATCTATATATATCCACTCAATCACTTCATTATTCTCTTGAAAAATTCAAATTCACAAATAAACCGTTTGTGAAATTCACATATAACCTCATATAATTATTCACTTTTTACATATAAATATATACTATTACTATATATTTTATAAAAATATAAATATTCTATTTTTTTATCTTTCTAGCTAACATTTATAGAGTAGATTTCATTTGGAAAATAAAAAAAATACTTTGAATTCATATAAAAAATAATATTACATTATATATGTTCATATGATATTTTTAATTTTATTTATATATATATATATATATCTAAGTTAGATTCTTCCAATTATGTATCCAAACTATATAAGGAAATTCACGTTTCTCGTAGAATATAAAAATCTATAATATTTTTATAATTTTAGTGAATTGTATTAATATATATATATATATATTAGTTCTAAATCTATGCTATATGCAGAAAAATTTATTTAATATATATTAAACAGAAAAATTGATAATATTTATTTTTTATGTAATTAATATTTTTATAATATTAATAGTAATTTGTGTATATTCAAAATTTAATTTCAATTATATAAATATTTCTTTATATAAAATTTCTATTGTTTAGTGTTCCAATATTCGTTTATGTAAATATCAATATTTTCAATCCATATTTATTCTTTATTCTTAAATACAACAATATATAATTGATCATAAGTAAACATATGGTGAATTTAATATATGTCAACTTTACTTAAATTTCGTCTTTGCATTATCTTTATTCTCATTAAAAATATGATATGATCGAAAATTGTTTATATTTCAATCGAACAAATAATGCAATATTTATTAATATTAAATATAATATTAAAATATATACTTGTCATCTCTCGGTAAAACCTTAATAATATTTTTTTAATTGAATAATTTATAAACGTATATCATTATATAAACTAAGTGTTTGATCAATATTTCTAATAAAAATTAAATATCCAATAATAATATACTAATAAATATTTGATATAAATATTTATCAATGATAAAATAATACAAATAATATATTTAATATTTGGATATTTTTCACAAAATATATTAAATATTTGATATAAATATTTTTCAAATGCCCAAATGAATATAAATAATGGAATTAAATATCATTAAAATTAATACACTCAATGAAACAATAATTTTTTATTTTAATTACTATATAAATGTATGAAAATTTAACACTACTTTTATTGAAATTTTTAAAATTTAAAATTATGTAATAAAATATTTTCATTAATGGAATTGTATTTAAAAAAATTAATAATATTCAGAAAAATTGTTTAATTTTTATAATAAAATAATAATAAGATATTATATATATAACCATTTTACTGAAAATATAATCTTAAAATATTATTTTTTTTAAATACTTCTATTGTTTCTGTTTTTCTTTTTATTCCTCTTCCAACCGCAACGAACGATCAACCCACCTCGATGTATATTTACTCTCAAATTATTTATTATATTTTTTTATTACTTTGGAACACAAATATTTTTCATATTGTCCGCTTCTAATATATATATATATATATAAAGGGTCACAAGAAAAAAAGTTAAACAAACTCATAATATTATTAGTGGTAACAAGAAGTACCATTTTTCATACAAAATATCAGGAAATAGAAATATAATTATTGATTTTACAATACTTTGCAAATACTCTTGATAATAAATCTTGCAAAAACATTTTTAGGGATTACTATACCTAAACAATCATCTGCAATATTGACAATATCGCAACATTGTTTTGTAATTTCTTTGAGTTTGAAGTGTACGACAGCATCTTCACATCCCGGAACTTTTTTGATATCGTCCAAACATTTTTTCAAATTTACATTTAACTCTTCAGACATCTTTAAAGATTGCACCGAAGAATTCGTCAGATCGATATTGTTGTTATATTCTCTCGTTGCTAACACACGTTGTGTCAATAATAAAGTTGCAAAAATTGCGAACATCAAAACCTTACTCGTCATTTTTAGTTTATGCTCTCTAATTTTATTTTGTGTGGAAAATGTATTGTATAGATTTACATGATCACGGATGAATTTATAATCACTCTAAATTTTTACTTGATTATCTATTAAATAAAAAAAATCTACATAAAATACTAAAATTTATTATCAGAAATCAAATATTCTATCTTATTCATTCTTCATAATTTTTTAAAATTTTTTGTGATCTAATTTTTAAAGATGAATTTATTAAATTCTTTTACTATAAATTTGTAGTATCCAACACGTGGACTCCATTGTTTGGATACATGTTTTCCAATTTAAAGATGGATAAAAAAGAAAAATAAATAAAACTTTTATCACTTAGATATTGTAAACGAAATTTGTGAAGAAACAATTCTAGACAAATAAATGCATCAGTATTTTAAATTACAGAAAAATCTAAAAATAAATTATTTCCAAACAAATACATCGAATGGATTAGTATAGAATTTGTGACTGCATAGCATATATGTTAGTCAAGCAAAAGAATAAAAGAAAAACTAAACTAAAATTAATTTTTTCTAAAAAAGTAATTGACAAAACAAACAAAAAACGATTTAATGGATCACAAAACTCGAATATTTGTGATTTAAAAATATAAATTTATGGATGAATATGTTTAAATATATAATTAAAAACAGGTTATCTTATAAAGCATATTAACAAAATGATAATTTTCCAAACAAAATTATTATTAAAACACATCAATAAGTGTCCATTAATGATAATTAAAATTCGGAAACCCGGTTTGCCACTAGTGGCACGGTGGCTTATTTTAAAAGTTATATTTATTTGTTTACTTATATTTTTTACCTAATTGAATTAAATACAAAAATATCTTACCACGAGCAAGTGTACCATATTTATTAGGAATGACCATATTGGATTTTATTTCGAATTTCTGTTGGAATTTATTGGATATATATTATTCAGGTTTTTTTAATAATTAATAATCATAAATATCAATTTTAATAGTTTGATTTTACTATAACGATAAAATTTATAATGAAAATAATTTTTTTACTTATAGTAATTTTATTATATAAAATTATAAATTTATATTCCAATATAATATTTTAATGCTTACTAAAAATTCGAAATTTATAATATATCGATTACCCATTTACCAATTTGATAATTGTAAAATGTATGATTATTTTATAAAATATTACATATTACAAATTAAATCACTAATTTTATCAATTTAAGACAAACCGGTCTTCAAAACCATAAACACTGTCTACGTATATTTAATCTCAGATTACTTGTTATATTATTGGCCTCTAAGATATGTATATATAGAGAAATACAAAAAAAAAGTAAACAAACTCATAAGATTATTATTGGTAATAAGAAGTACCACTTTCCATACAAAATACCAGAAAATAGAAGTATAATTATTGATTTTACAATACTTTGCAAATACTCTTAACAATAAATCTTTTAAAACCATTTTCAGAGATTAATACATCTAAACAATCATCTGCGACATTGATAACACGACAACATTCTATTGTGATCTTTTTTATTTTAAAATGTACGACAGCATCTTCACATCCTGAAACTTCTCTGATATCACGCAAACATCTTTCGATATTTATATTTCAGTCTTCAGACACCTTTAAAGATTGCACCGAAGGATTTTCCGGATCAATATTATTATTGTATTCTTTCGTTGCTAACACACATTGTGTCAGTAATAACATTGCCAAAAATGCGAACATCAAAACCTTACTCATCATTTTTTGTTTATATTCTCTAATTTTATTTTATGTGAAAAGTAAGATTTACATGGTCACAAATGAATTTATAATCACTCTAAAATTTTATTTATTAAATAAAAATTAACATAAAATGTTTATCATAAATCAAAATATTTTATTTTATTTGTTCTTCTTATAAATTTTAAAAATCTATCTTGATATCATTATATATATATATATATATATTGAATATCTTTTTCTATAAATTTGTAGTATCCGAGTTGGATTCCATATATATATTGTTTTTCTATAAATTTGTAGTATCCGAGTTGGATTCCATTGTTTGGATATTGGTGTTCAAATTAGAGGTTGATGAAATGGAAATAGAATGTAAACTTTTATAACTTAGATAACATAAATGAAACTTTGCGAAGAAATAAATTCTATGAAAATAAATAAATTAGTATTTTAAATTACAAAGAAATCTAAGAATCAGTTATTTCCAAACAAATAAATTGAATGGATTAGTATAGAATCTACCACTACAAACCATATAAGTTAGTCAAAATAAAAGAAAAACAAAATTAAAATCATTTTCTTAAAAAAATTTATATAAGTGACAAAAAAGAGAGTTTATGGATCATAAAAACTCGAATATTTGTGGTTTAAAAATATGAATTTATGGATGGATCTTTGTTAAAATCTTATATATTAAAAATTAGTTTTGTTGAATTTCGGTGCCGCCACGTCGACAATAACATGGTAGTCCAGTCGACAAACCTAACATCATAATATTTCACATAAATATTTTAAATATTTTGTTAACATTATGAATTTATTATACGTAATAAAAATTAATGTATTGCTTATAATAGTTAATAAATTTACATAATATATATATATATGTATTCACAAATATTTTTTCTTTAAAAAATTAAAAATACCTCTATATTCAGAATTAAAGTTACAAATAAATTTATTTTTTTTATAAAAACAGAAAAACTAAATCTAATGGAGATTAAAATTTATATTTTTATATATAAATTGAATATATTTTAAAAATTATCTCTATATTCAGAATTTAAATTACAAATAATTTTTTTTATAAAAACAGAAAAACTAAATCTAATGAAAACAGATTAACTAAATCTAATGAGAGATTAAAATTTATTTTATATATAAATTGAATATATTTGAAAAATTATCTACATATAATTTGAAAATTAATATATTTATTCTTCACATCATAAAACTTATGAAAATCTATAGATTCAAATATAGATTTTTTGCTCTTTTTACACAAAGATTTAGTTATTGTATTTTTCTAAATTTTACAAAATTGAAATGTATTTATTTTTTTTCATTAAAATAAAGAAGGATACATTTTGGATGTATAACACTTATTTTCAAAACATTATATTTATTTATAACATTTGAAACAATTTGGTATTGTCATATTATATCTACATGACAACCACATCATCTCTACATCTACATGACAACCACATAAACAATTTTTTTTATATTTTAAATTATTATTATCCTAACTGAATAATTTAATAAATATTATTAATAAAAATATAAAAATCCTTTTATTTATATTAAAGTCTTTTAACATTATAAACTCAATATCATCAATGTCCACTCCTTTCCGTTTAACCGAGAAAATCAATTCCGCTCTTGTCATCATCAATTCTCACTCACCACGTTTCTCTCATTAATGGTTCTCAAATTCTTTGGTTTTATAGTTTCCAAGCCAAAACCAAATCATTATGCAGCGAAAGACATCCACCGAATAAACAACCATGACAAATTGAGTACGATCTTGGAGTAAAAGATGACAAGAACGAACCTAATTACAAAATGAAGGTTATCATGGAGTGGTACCATAGGACGACGGATGTGCTACCACTAAGTCAAGATAGTGTTATGGTGAGCCCACTGGGAAGAACCTCAATCGCGTATTTGAAACTCTCTCCTTCCCTCTATGGAATAAGCGATGCCAGACTCTAAAATTCTAGAGTTTTTGCTTCTCATAGGTTTTCTAATCTCCTCAACGTTGGATTAGTCACAGACCACAACTCTTCAAGTGGATGAGAACCACAGATCTCTCTAGTGTATTCGCATAAAAAAAATACTGAAACCCTATCTTTTACATCGGCTTCGAGATTTTCTGAAAACTCACCTCATTCCGCCTCAAACTATTTCTCATTCCGTTGACTCGTTTGCGGTTAATTCATCTTTAATCTCAAATATACTGACAATTGTGATTATCATCTACAAAATGATGTCATTATTGCAAATAAATAGGCATCCATCAGATATATAGGTTTGGAATAAAATGTTCCATATTTCTATTTTTTAATCTTTATTACATTTATTTTCTATAATGTTTGCTTTTTATTTTGTATTATTTTTTTATCGTTTTATGTGGAACCATGCGAGATAATAGTATTCATACGCCAATAGTTTATATATATATATATGTCACAAGTTATAATTTCGTTGATATAAGATAACAAAATATTTTATTTTGCGACTAAATTCAATCCTAGTGTGTAAATCACAAATGCAAACGAATATTTAATTCAAACGAATCATATTGTGATATATTATCAAATAGAGATTTGTATATAATTAAATCTAAAATTTAATTTAAAAATTTATTTAAAAAAACATGTATAAAATCTATGATTCATATATTATTAAAAATGTGAAAACACGACAAAAATAATATGTTATATAATATATTATACATATATTGCATATATATATATATATGAATGGGCATATGTTATCGTAGCAATCACGTACGTGCGTATGAATATATATACATATATATGTGCGCACATGCATATATATACATATGTTTTTGTAAGTATGTATGTATGTAGGGCATAATAAATAAATGAGCATCGAAATTAGCAAAGGAATCAAGGAAAACAGGTCAACAAAACAGTTCAAACATAAAATAAATAAAATAAAGAAAGAGAGAGTTGACCCAATTCCTCAATACAAAGACAATGTCAGACTTTGTTCTGAACCCATTCCAACATAATTTAATTTCATTAATTCAACAAATATAATTATTTTTTTATTAAAACACATTAATTTAACTATTTTATATATCTAATATCCACTCAATCACTTCATATTACTTATTCTCTTACAAATACACAAATCAACCGTTTGTGAATTTCACATATAACCTCTCTAATTAGTCACTTTTTACCTATAAATATATCCTATTGTTTTATATTTTATACAAAATATAAAGTTATAATTTGTTGTCCTTGCACCTAAATATTTAACAAGTTAATAGTTTTCATTTAGAAAATAGATAAACATTTTTTGGATTTATAAGTAAAAATAATATTGCAATATATATGTTCATACGAATTTTCTTAATAATTTATATCTCTTTTATATTCTTTCAATTTTGCATCCTAACTATATAGGAAATTCACATTTTTTTGTTGAATATATAAATATCTAATATTTATAATTTCAATGAAATGACAAATATGCTTTTATTAAGAACACATATAGCCTTGAGAATGCATAAACCTATTTAAATATACAAAAAATCGTTTTATATTTTAGTTTTTATATTTTCAGATAAAAAATATTAATTTATGTCTTTTTGTATTTTTTTAAAATTTGATGATCAATGTAATATTTTACGAAAAATAAAGACTCGAAATCTATAATAAATTTAATATGTATTATCCACCTACCAATTCAATAATTGTAAAATATAATTATTTTATAAATTTTAAAAAGTTACAAATTAAGTAAATAACTGATTTCACTAATTTAAGACGAATCAGTCTAAAAAAAATATCAACATTTCATTGTGTATTTACTCTCAAATTATTTATTATAACTATATTTTTATAATTCTGAAACACGAATATTTTCATATTGTTCGTTTCTTAGATATTGTATAAAAGTTACAATAAAAAATATAAATAATTGATTTTGACGCATTGACTCATAATATTATTAGTGGTAACAACAAGTACCATTTTCCATACAAAATACCACAAAAGATAAATAAATTTGTTCAATTTACAAAATTTTGCAAGTAATCCCAATAATAATTTTTGCAAAATGGTTATTAGGGAGTAATGTATCTAAACAATCATCTGCAATAATATTGCAACAACGTTTTGTGATCTCCTTAATTTTGACGTATACGAATCATATAAATTTACATGATCAATAATAAATTTATAATCACTCTAAATTATTTACTTTAATTATTTGTAAAATAAAAAAATCTATATATAATACTAAAATTTATTAAATATCAAAATATTCCAATTTATTTATTTTTGATGTAAAGTTTTTAAATCCATCTTGATCTAATTTTTAAATATTAATTTACTGAAAATCTTCTACTGTGAATGTGTTGTATCCACACGTGGATTCCATTGATTGGAGACAGGAGTTCCAATTTAAAGATATAGGAAAGGAAAAAATAAAAATTTTTATAATTTAGATAATGAAATGAAATTTTGTGAAGAAACATGACGTATAAAATAAATAAAAATAAAAGCTTTACGGAAAATTCCATGAAAATAGACATTTAAGAATCGTTTATTTCCAAACAAATTCATTGACTACAATAGAATTTCCCAAAAAAATAAAATTAGTTGTTTAGATGTTATGATTGAGATAAATTTTAAATTTTAAAATTGAAAAATATACGATTAAAAACACGAGTTTATGAATAACAAAAACTCGAATCTTTTTTATTTAAATATACGAGTTTTTGGATAATTATTAAAATATAATTAAAAACAGTTATCATCTAAAACAAATTAACAAAATGTTATTTTTTAAACAAAATTATTATAAAAACACACTAACAAATATAAAAAAAAAGATAATTAAAATTCGGAAATTCGGTTTGCCACTGGTGCCCAAATGGCTACCACGTGACGGACGACCCGTGCGGGCCCGGTTCGCATAGCCTCCGGTTTACTAGTAATAGAATCGGGTTTATTTTTAAAATTCCATATTTTATTTTATTTATTTTTACTAAATTTAATTAAATACAAAAAATAATTTACGACAATCAAGCATACCATATTTAGTAGGACTGTCCATTTCCGATTTTATTTCAATTTTCATTCAGATTAATTGGATATAGATGGTTCGAATTTTAATAGTTAATAATTATAACTAGTTAAATTTAAATTGGTTTGTTTTAAGTATAACAATAACAAATCGATCCAAATAAAAATCCACTTTAAATTATTAAATTATTATTCGTTATTTGACTTAAATAATAATTTAATCATATAAATTATAAATAATAATAATAAAATATTAAAAATAAAACTATCATATATTCAACAAAAAAATAACATGTTATGAGAGTTTTATATTCAATGTATTAATATATATATAATAAATATCTGTTTAGATAGATTTATTTATCTATATTTTTATAAATTTTTAATAATCAAATGATTCTCTAAAATGATTCTACTAATGACTCAATCTTACACATGGTTATTCCGATTATTAAACTTACACACTAATAAATTATTTTACATATATTTAAAGTGAATCAAAATAATTTATATAATCAAATAATTATTTAAAATGATTCGACTAATAACTGAATCTAATACGATTGTTCGGGTTATTGAACTTACATACTAATAATCAAAGATATTTAATTATAAAATCTGTAAATTCGTTCAAACAAATACAAATGAAAAATTATATAAGTAAAGAAATAATTTATATATGCGAGTATCTTTATATGAATGATTTATGCAACTTTGATTAAATTAACCTAAAAATTGGTTTATATATAAAAATTCAAGAAAAAAAAAACAAAAATGAAAATAGCATATAGGGGGGAAAGAGGCAATGAAAGCGACCAATAATTACGGAATTTTTGGGGCTTTGGTCTCGAAGATATTATTATTGCAGTCTGTATGAGTAAGACAGTGACATTTCCTTATACTTTTTAATTTTCTTTTTATTTTAATTTTATATAAAGTTTAAATTTTATTTAAATTTATTTTACCTTTTTTTTATCCATAATATTACGATCTTTTTTGGCCTGCAAAATGGAGATTTTATCTTCTTCTTTGTCATATTGTCAAGTTGCTCTCAGTCTGGATTATCTTTCTCACATCTAAAATCTCTGTTTTTTCAGTATATACATTTTTATTTTTGAAATATTTTTTAAGAATAAAAACAACGAATACTAAAAGGAATAATATGATAAAAATACCCCACCTGACATATTATTTTTTATAATGTTAAGGGGTTTCATGCTTTAATATTATTATAAATATGGAAAAACAACAATAAAAAAATCTACACAAAGAGTTCAATTATTATAAATTGGTCGATATCTCCTAATATTCAAATCGATTTTTTTAATACCAAAATATTCGAGTTCGAATTCATATATATAACTCATATAAAACCTAATAATAATAATAATTTCATAATTATCATCAAAACTAAAAAGATTATAATAAATTAATTAATATATTTAGATATATGTGATGGTTTAATAATTTTATTATCCGAATGAACTCTTCTAATGGTAATGGAATTTTTGGATATTTCGTTAATTCATAAATATATATAAATATATATATATATATATATATTGGATATTGGTGGAATTCACGTACGTCCTTTTAGTGGACATTGGACACGCATTTTCTACACATATTTATACAATTAGTGTGTGCACATATATATATATGTGTATTTCATGACCATATACATATGTACACACACTGATTTCCATATATGGAAAATAATAATTGAAACAATAATAATAATAATAATAATTTAAAATAATTATTAGTGGAGAGGAGTACTCGAACAATAAATTATATAACTCGTAATTTTGTCGGGACGCCATTGAAGAGCCAAGTGAGAAAAAATGGCAAATGATGAAGTGATGATGCATTTCATGGGCAAAATTGATTCGTCAAATTTATATATATTTTTTTGTGTCGTTTTATTTTACATGTCCACGGTAAAAAAAAAAAAGAAAAATAAAAAAAAATGATTTATCAATGATGTAAGAATATACATTATATTGAAATAGTTCTATATTGTTTTCTTTTGGGGACGTGGTACTATTGTACTGTCCGATGGGACCAGTCGCATTTAATGTTGAACCAAAGTAATGTCAATATACACATATATATATATTGTGATATTGAACGAATCAAATAAATATAATTAATTTCATGATAATAGTGAGAATGATTGTTGAGATCTAATTCAAATATAAAATTAACTAAAAAAAGTTAAGAATATTCAAAATCATATATATATTTATCTATTTTCTAAACAATATATAAATATATTAAATATCATATTGATATGTTAGAGGAGTATAAATTAAAATACGTTCTCTAAATTAGAAATTGAATATTTAATAAGTCTATATATATTTTTTTCTAATTAATTTTTATAATTAGAAACCTTTTTTGAACAATTTATTCATTATATGTGTTCCTAATAAAAAAAGCTAGGCATATAAATGAATCTAGTATTTTTTATTTATTGTAAGGTTCAATAATTTTAATTTTTATAAGATCATATAAAAATAGTATAACGGTTATTAACCAAAATTTAGATTAAGATTAGATTTCGGAGATGACAATTGAACTATCCATAGTTGGGTTGGCATTGAGGATTTTAATTGAGTTATTCATTTTATTAATTATTTAACGATTAAATACGCGATTTGTAATACAAATTTTATTTAGTATGTATAATGTAATAATTATATATATTTTTTTTACTTTTTTGTTTTGGCTGACATGCTTTATTGTTGCAGTTGGAAGTTTGCTTTTTGTTTCGGCAGAGGTAATTTCGTTTTGTAAAGAGAGACTCTGATATGTCCAGAAGGTTTAGCTTTTATAGATTGGCGTCAGTCACAGTGCATGCGGTTTCTTAATAAAATAATATAAATTAAATAATTATTCAACTCCATATTGTTATTTAAGTTAATTACTGTACATTATTAGTAATAAACAATAAATAATCTCTTCGTATTCTTTTTTAAAAAGACTAAAATAATAAATATATTTAATAAGGAATGTTTATCAATTAATGCAGTCGTATTCTGAATCCTAGTATGACTAATAATGCATGCATTTAATTACGAGCAATTAAATGGAGAAAATGGGCTAATGACACGTGTCCATATAAGTGGATATGAGCCAATGGTCAACTATATGTAATTAAATACATATAATGTTTATTTGTTAATTAATTGTGTAATTCCATGGATATTGTTGATAATAACTTATACTATTAAATTAGGATAATATTTCATTGTCTTTGGAACTTGAGCGAATGAAATATCAATGTTAGTCATCTATCAATGTCTTTATCAAACATATGATATTAATTACATTATTTTTTGTTTCCATTGTAATATATAAATGGATAATAAGGATAAAGTTTTTTGTAATTATGTGTTGATACATTAGTCGTGGTGGAAATATAAAATATTAGAATATAAGATATAAAATGTTTAGTCCATTCTAAATTTTTAATATTTATATTTATGACAATATCAACGTAGCATTACGTTATTTTTTGCAGTGTAGTATATAACGGATAATAGGGATTAAGTTTTTTAAATATTCAATATATACATTGTTATTGTTAATTGTGTTGTTACGTTACTCATGCTGGAAATATAAAATAGTAAAATATAACATATAAATGTTTATTCCATTCTAAATTTTTAATATTTATATTTACGTAGCTCACTCTACATGAGATATATATTTCGTTGAATATAATTTATTGATTTCATTTTACAATATATAAAAAGTTGGTAAATATGTAAAATTTATATATTTTTCAAAGTTTAGATGATATTTATGCGTAAAAAAATGTGATACGGATTTACATATTTTTATTTTAATGTACGAATTACACCGATAATAACTACACAATTATAGATTTTGAAAATAACTAAAGTTAAAAAATTTGTAGAATGACTAGTGCATCTTACTTATCAATGGAGTGATTTGTTACCCAATAAAAAAATCACCTAAGAGCAGAAATAATATTGGTTTTATATAAATTTTAGATTTTATTGTAATCCGTTTTAAAAGATGACAATTTTAAAAATACATTTGAAATGTTATTAGACCTTCAATTTTGTTTTTTCTAAAAAAATTTAACTTCAATTATTATGATAAGTTGTCCCACATCGCTTAGAACATGAATTTCGGGACTCATATATAGCGTGTTGAACAACGCTAAACTCGTGAGTTAGTTTTTGGGATTAGTTAGACCCAACCGATATTTGACATCAATCTTACTTTTATAATATAAATATTTTCAAATTGATCATGTGATCCGTACGGCTTATGCGATTTATGAGACACTCAAAAATAGCTTGAAATCATTGAAAATCATTTGAAATTGTTCGAAAAGCGCTTGATTCGTTAGAAATCACAAAAAATCGTTCGAAATTGTTGGAATTCTTTCGAAAATCGCTCGAGAATGACGGAAAAGAACTGGAAATCATAGAAAATTGTTATCGACTTTGAAATCACATATGTATTTTTCATTAAATTTACAAGAGTATACATAAAATTAATATGTTTAATATTTTTCTTAGAAGGTACAAAATTTAATCAAAATAGTTTCCAATGTATATATATACATTTATATAAACGGATTTAAAAGAAAGGGAAAAATGCATCTGGGACTTATAAAAAAAAATCAAAATAAAGAGATTCTCTTTATTGGTAAAACAGATTAAAAAAATGAGAATTTTAAGCTTAGCACGCTGTTACAGAATCTGCCTACTCCCTATGAACCCCCTTCACTCCACTTTTTACCTTTTTCTCTTTTTATTTATTTATTTATTTATTTAACTTTTATAAACAATTTAAAAAATCAACTATTTTTATTTTCGAATATATATTAGATAAATTTTAAAATGTAGTAATTTAGAAATATCAGAAATACTCACATATACTTATAATAAAATATGAAGAAATTTAAAACAATAACATATAAAATGAATAAAATCTATATGTACCAATTATATTATCCTATTTAAGATTTTTTATTTTATTTTGGTTTCCTTTCTTTTTTATAAATATATGTATACCTATATAAATCAATGATATTATCATTTAAAAATGTATAAATTATATAAATAAATATAAAATAAATCCGTATAGGAGATAATTATGTATAAATCCATAACTTTTTTGGTTAATAATATAATATATAAATAGTAATACATTTATTTAATTAATATTAGATAATTAATGAAATAGAAAAGATAGGAGATAATTATGTATAAATTCATAACTTTTTGGGTTAATAAAATATTATATAAATAGTAATACATTTATTTAATTAATATTAGATAAATAATGAAATAGAAAAGATAGGAGATAATTATGTATAAATTCATAACTTTTTTGGTTAATAAAATACTATATATAAATTAATATATTAGATAAATAATGAAAATAGAAAAGAAGAAAGAAAAGGACACGCATGCAATTTCAAGCAAAACGCAAAAGTTACAAACACGACGACGCGGGAAACTTCATCCCAGAGAGAGAGAGAGAGAGAAGGAGAGAGGGAGAGAGAGAGAGAGAGAGAAGGGGAGAGAAAGAAGGAAAGAGAGAGAGGGAGAGAGAGAGAAGGGTAGAGAGAGAGAGAAGGGTAGAGAGAGAGAGAGAGGGAGAGAGAGAGTGAGAGAGATAGAGGGCGAGAGAGAGGGAGAGAGAGAAGGGTAGAGAGAGGGGGAGAGAGAGAGGGAGAGAGAGAGGGAGAGAGAGAGTGGGAGAGAGGGAGAGAGAGAGAGAGAGGGGGGGCGCAGAGAGGGAGAGAGAGAGGGAGAGAGAGAGTGGGAGAGAGGGAGAGAGAGAGAGAGAGGGAGGGACCAACAGAAAGAGAAAAAGACCAAACCAAGAGAATATAGACTTCATAACACTCCAACAATTAGCAAAAAAAAAAAAAAAACTTGGAGGAGTAAAGAAGAAACTGAAGAAAAAAAATCAGATCTTTTCATCTTAATCTTCATCTTTTTTTCTCTCTGATTCAATCTTCTTAATCTACCAGAAGAACACTCATAGCTACAAGAAGGCATTAGATTCTCTTACTTTTACAGATTTTCCGTTTAAGAGCGGATTTCACGGAAGAAAGAATCAGATTCCATCGTCGCCGGAGATTCCGTTTGATCGGAAAGATTATATCTCATCGAGGTAAAAAATCCGAAGCTAGATCTGTAATTCCATTTGTTTTTCAGTAATGTGTCGGTGGAGTTCGCCGTTAACTGAAATCGGAGAATCAAAACGGTTTCACGGCGAGATCCGTACCGTACGGAACCGACATTTGTTAAGAATCTATGTGGGTTTTTTTTTAGGGTTCTTGTTATGGTTAGAGTACTGAGTAACTGTACTAAGTAAGAGCAGAGACATATGAGATGAATGATAATGGCTTTTTACTGTTCTGTTCTAACGAATTCACAGGTTTTACTGCATTAATGGCGAGCTAAAATTAATGACTTTTCATTGAAATTTAACTTTTTTTTTTCTTTTTAAAACTGATAAATCAACTAAACAAGCAGATCTGAAGCTTTTTTTTTTCATTTTTTTTCTTTTTTATTGTAAATTAGTGGGAAAAGTTTGTTCTTTGTTAAGGTTTGGTGATAATAGAGAAAAGAAAGTAAATTTATGGATATTGCTTTAGATTGTCATGTTCACGAGGAATCTCTGTTCTAAGGTTTATGGATACAGAAAGTGATATTTAATATCATCACAAGATCATAAAAAGACTTTTTTTATGCTTAAATTCTTGATTTTTTTCAGAACCCAGATTGTTAAATTCATGTTTCTTCAAACCCGACAAAGATATAATCTTCTTGAACTGTTGTAATAACCATGAGATTCTGTTTCTGCAGGTATGTTTGATTTTGATATTGGATCGTGGCGAATGATTGACATACATTTCAATTGAATCCTCTTCTATTGATTCTCCTTTACCCTTTGATTTGATATGTCAGGTACATTTGGTAATTCTAGATTTACTTGTAATACATTGTTATAGATATGATGATGATGATGATGATGATGATGACGATGATGATGATGATATACATATTTTGTATCACTTTGTAGGAGTTGAAGAAATTGGAATACTTGATGAGATTAAGGAAAGAAGATCGGATTTTGAAATATCAGAAGACGAAAGAAGACGATCGAAAATTGGGAATTTGAGAAAGAAAGCTATAAATGCATCAACTAAGTTTACTCATTCATTGAAGAAAAGAGGGAAAAGAAAAGTTGATTATCGAATTCCTTCGGTTTCAATTGAAGATTTACGTGATGAAAAAGAAGAAAGTTTTGTTCTTGAATTTCGTCGTAAGCTTCTTGAAAAGGATTTATTACCTCCTCGACATGATGATTATCATACTCTTCTGAGGTTAGTTGATCGTACTTGAAAGAATCCATTTTTTTAGATTCATAGAAATCCTCGGCTTAAACTAAGATCGTTAGGTCGAATGTAGGGGTGACCAATCCGGGTTATCTGGACCGATCCGAATCGTTTGGAATATTGGGTTACTCTCAGAACCTATATGGGTTCAAATTTCAGAATTTGTTCGGGTTCGAGTCCGTCTGATTCGGGTTTGGGTTGAACAAGAATTCTAAAACCAAATAACCTCAAATTATGTATTATACGTGAAAAACTCGAACCCGAATAATCCGAACAACCCGAAAAACCCAAATATCCAAATGTAAACTCGGGTTATTTTGGATCCAATACTTTTGAACCCGAACAGAACCCGGACCGAAAACATTCAGGGTTCAATACGGGTCCATTTTTTCAGAACCCGAGGAACCCGAACCCGGATTGGCCACCCCTAATCGAATGTGAGGCTAATATTCAATTTATTGTGAAATGTAGATTTTTGAAAGCTAGAGACTTTAACATTGAAAAAACCATTCAAATGTGGGAGGAAATGCTTAGATGGAGGAAAGAGTATGGGACAGACACCATACTAGAGGTAATAAAAGCTTGTAAAATCTCTCATTTTTCGCCATAATATTAGATTAAGGAGTTTGAATCAAGCTTTTATCTCTAATATTCGATCGAATTCGTATACGAAATATAGGATTTTGATTTTGAAGAGCTAGAGGAGGTATTGCAATATTATCCTCAAGGCTATCATGGAGTTGATAAAGAAGGAAGACCTATCTACATTGAAAGGCTTGGCAAAGCTCATCCTACAAAACTTATGCGTATCACAACGATAGATCGATATCTAAAATACCATGTTCAAGAATTCGAAAGGGCTCTAATGGAGAAATTCCCGGCATGTTCAATTGCAGCAAAACGTCGAATTTGTTCCACGACTACAATCCTTGATGTTCAAGGATTGGTAAGAATTTCATGTTCTTATAAAGTTTGGTGCTTTTTCAAAGACCCTTTACTCTCGTGGATTCGTAGATGATCAAAATTTGATTTTAATGACAGGGAATGAAGAACTTCTCGCCAACGGCTGCAAATCTCTTAGCCGCTATGTCGAAAATAGACAATAGTTATTACCCTGAGGTATTTTGAGTCTCTTGAATGATTTCTCCTTGTTGATTGATAAAATTGTGACTACTAGGGGTGGACATTTCAGTTCGATTTGGCTATAGATAAAATAACTGATCAGGTATGAAAGTTAAAAAAGCGAATGGATTCGGTTCAATTTGGTTATTAACGGAATAACTGTGGATAACCGATTGGTTATATAAAAATATAAAAAATATATAGATAAATGATGTTTATCAAATGAATATTTATCTAATATAATTAATAATTAAAATTAAATATAAAATTTAAATTCTGTATTGTATTATAATTTGTAAAATATATGAATTATTTGAAATATTCTTAATATGATCATTTATTTGTAATTTTATATGATAAAATTATTAGTAAAATCGAAATAATCGAATAATAACCAAACAAATTAGAGTTCGGGTTTTACTTTGGTTACAATATTTTATTGATATAACCGAATCAAATTGTTGTACAACCGAATCGATTTAAATTTAGTTATTGTTTTTTTAAATCCTTAATATTCTGTATCCATTTTATATGAACCGAAATCCGAATGACTACATCTTAAAAGAAGTCGAATCATTTATATAGTATACAATATCATACGGAAAAATAAATATAATATCACATAATATTCGTACAATATTCGAGAATATCTTTGGTACTCTAATAAGATATCACATAATATCAAGAGTATCTCGTAGACTATAATCAGAATATTAAGTAAGATCTCAGAGAATATTCTCGTATCAATTACACAGATTATATCCGTTAATATTAACTTATCCAACGGTCTTAATCATGTAATTTTCTTTTGCAGACTTTGCACAGAATGTACATTGTAAATGCAGGGACAGGTTTCAAGAAAATGCTTTGGCCTGCAGCTCAGAAATTTCTTGATGCTAAGACCATATCAAAAATACATGTAAGAATATGGTTTTTTCATTATAATTTTTGTATATTACCGTCTGTAATTTACCATCCTTTTGATTTTTACAGGTGCTAGAACCTAATGCTATGTCTAAATTACTTGAAGTAATTGATTCTAGGTACTTTTGTTTTCATTTAGTTGGCAATTCTTCAAAAGGGTATCGAAAAATTTCATCTAAAATTAAATTTTTTCGGTTTTTAGTCAATTGCCAGATTTCCTTGGAGGATCATGTACTTGTTTTGCTGATGGAGGATGTCTTCGTTCTAACAAAGGACCATGGAATGATCCTGAAATCTTGAAGGTAATTATTTGTTTTTACTTATGAACTTCACTTACGATTCAATTATTCGATTATTTCGATTATTTCGATTATTATTGATCTATTCTTTCGTTAGCTTATTCGCAATGGTGAAGCAACATTTGTACGACAAATCTCTAGAACTCTATCTGATCCTCAAAATTCTTCATCTTTCATCAGTATACATCCATTAAAGGTATTAAGATCTTTGAGCAAATTTCTTTGATCACTGTAATAACATATATAATCTTTAGGAATATAACCTAAAAAAATATCCAACTATTTTATTTTAGCCTATAAAACATGAATTATTATTTTCAACCTAAAAAACCCAAATTTATATTTTTTTACCTTAAAAACACTAACTTAGTATATGATTAATTTGATAAATTTGTGTTTTTTAGATAACACTTAAAAATTCAAAGAGTTAAAATATGATTTAGTGTTTTTGTTTGTGTATGGATACGATTAATTTGATCAGTTTGTGGTTTTTTTAGAAAAAATATAAAAATTCAAAACTTTTAGGTTTAAAGTAATAATTTGTGTTCTATAGTAAAAAATTAACAAGTTTGGTATTTTTTACTTTATATTCCTAAAGTTAGTATTTTTAAGCAAAAAAAAATAAGTTTGGGTTTTTTTAGGTTATAGATAATAATTCATGTTTTATAGGCTAAAATAAAATAATTTGATATTTTTTATACTATATTCCCTAATATTTATATAAAGATAATTTCTTTTTTGGATTTTAGGTTATGCAAAATGAGAATTCAAGAAGAGAGTGTGTATCTTGTGTTGATGAACTAAGTTCTTTTGGTGGAAGAACATGGATACCCTCTACTCAATTAAACTTGATTAATGAAGAAGTGAGTTGTAGGACTAATTTTACACATAATTTATCATTGATCTTACGCTAAATTCGTTAATTTGATCGATAGAATATGATCTATGCAGGCTAAAGCATCTGATCCTAATGGATATTACAGTTGTGACGATAAATTTCCTGTGCCTGACAAGGCTATGAAAACTGGTCATGAAAGGCAATCACAATTTCAGATGATTGAATTGGATCAAACGACGGCTCATAGTCTAAAACACGAAACGTCTCAATCAGGTCTCTTGCTATTCAATATATTCATTTTCAATATAGCAATAGCATCTCTTGTCCTAGAGGTCTTGTCGATAAAGATTCAAGCTTTTCGTTTCGTTTTCATTATAGCATCTCTTGTCCTAGAGGTCTCGTCGATAAAGATTCAAGCTTTTCGTTTCGTTTTCATTATAGCATCTCTTGTCCTAGAGGTCTTTTTGATAAAGATTCAAGCTTTTCGTTTCGTTTTCATTATAGCATCTCTTGTCCTAGAGGTCTTGTCGATAAAGATTCAATCTTTTCGTTTCGTTTTCATTATAGCATCTCTTGTCCTAGAGGTCTTGTCGATAAAGATTCAATCTTTTCGTTTCGTTTTCAATATAGTGTCTCTTGTCCTAGAGGTCTTATCGATAAAAATTCAAGCTTTTCGTTTCGTTTTCATTATAGCATCTCTTGTCCAAGAAGTCTTATCGACAAAGATTCAAACTTTTCGTTTCATTTCAGGTGCTTTTATCATCCGATGGCTTCAAAATTTGAAGGGTATTTCTGAAATGAAAAAAGCCGAGACTTTAGCAAAAGGGTTACTTTCAACTATGTTGAAACTAATTGCTCTTCTTCGATATATCCCGTTTGCGTTTTTGAGAAAGCAAAATACAATCACTCCATCAAATTCATCAGAAAATGGCAGGACTAACAACAATATCCAAACTCCTACAGACGTCGGAATGAAAGATCTAATTCTTCCATGTTTGGAACGTCTACGAAAGTTGGAGAAAGAATACGAAGATCTTCGAAACAAACCCAATACAATACCTATTGAGAAAGATAGAATGCTAATGGATTCATTAGACAGGATCAAGTCAGTTGAGTTTGATCTCGAGAAAACAAAAAGGGTACGTTGCGTTTTACTCGGTTATCTCCATTACACGAAACTTCTTTTTGTAATAGAAGTTTATACATTTCTCTTTGTAGGTTTTACATGCCACAGTGATGAAACAAATGGAGATAACCGAAATGTTGGAAAAGCTACGAGCATCTAAATGTCATGTAAGTACTTAAAACAATCTCGTACGATGTTTCATTTACGATCGTTAGGGTTTTCGTATTAAGATCTTAGTGAAGAAAAGCAACAATGGAGTGAAATGGATGAGTGTTCATCTTTCTAAATTGGTCCCATATTTTGTTAGTCTTAATTTTTAGGAACCTTAAATGACTTTAGGGATGGAAAATCTTCTTTCTTATCACAAATCAAAGTGTTTAAAACCGTTGTTTTAAAATTCGTTAGACGTTAGACAGTCGATAAGCGTATGATACCTCTCGTGGATTTTTTGGTAATTAGTTAGTGTTTAAGGCGAAACATTATTAAGGTTTAAGTTACGAGAATAACAAATATATTTGTTTCAAATCGATTTTAGTTTCATATTTTCTCTAAATGTCAATGACATTATTTTGAAAAAAAAACAAGTTCACGGGTCGACACTTAATCGTTTTTTATCGTCGTGTGTTTAGGCGGAACTAAACGGAGACTTTTAAAACGTTGTCTTGAGCTATTGATGACAATGTGATTTTAGTTTTATATTTTATCTAAATGCCAAAATGATATTATTTGAATAAATTGAAAAAAAAAAATAGATTCACTAGAGTCAGACACCTAATTGACTGACCGTTAGAAATGAATACCACTATCCCTATTTATACTACTCCACCTCCAAATGCATAGCGCACGTTAATGTGAAATTAGATGGATATTTTTAAAATGTTTTTATGAACTATTACAAAAATTAATATTTTTTACATTGTGCAGAAAAGAAGAGTCTTTTGTTGAATTGTCGGAAGAAAAGAACGAAATTTTGGAAAATCGGGAGAGATTGGAGCCGTAAACGAGAAAGGGCTCAACGACGAAAACTATGAAGAGAATGAGAAAAGACCTAACATAACATGTAAAACTTTTGGTAAGAGTGTTTTCACCTAAAATGAAAAGAAAAAGAGATAGCCATTGTGATGTAGATTTGGAAATCAAATAGTAAGCATAAAAGCTATTTTGAAGAAGAAATTACAAATATATAAAGCAAAAGAGTTAAAAAACAAAAATCTAATGTTGTACAAATGTTAAATTATGTTTTTACATAAATCATCTTTTCTTCAAATCCTCTATATACAACATTTTCTTTTTACTTTCGGTTCGGAATTTTATATATATTAAATGATATAATTCTTGTTATTAATACGAAAATATTCTCCGAAATTTCATTAATAATATATATGATTTTAAAAGATAGGATTAATTGACACTATTCGAATATATATAGGACAATTAAATGGTATTTCGGTAGGGTTATGAATTTTCAGTTCATGAGTAGTATCAAATCTGTGGTACGTGAAAAAAATCACTCGTTTGATCGAATGTATTACCAATCAACTTTTATCTATTATTTTAGTGCGTTCTTTCGAACGAGCACAAATGTAAAAAGGAAGTTTAAGATTGATGTAAATAGCTAAAATTTTTTCGGTTTTATATGATTATCAATCAAATAAAAAAATTATTTTAACAGAATGAAAATCTATCTTCAATAAAAAAAGAGATGGATTTTCACTCGTTCGACCATTGCGTCAAGATGAGCGAATGCGTTCTTTGACCTTAGAACATATTCGTTTGAATTAGGGGTGGGTATTTCGGGTTACCCGAACCGATCCAGACCGACCCAACCTGAAAAACCCAACCCGTGAGATAAACGGTTTTTGTAGAAAAACCTATATGGGTATAACTCTAAAACCCCAAATGGGTTCGGATCAGTCTAGATTGGGTTCGGAAGAACCCGAGAAACCCGAAGAACAAAAAAAAACCCTAACCCTTCTAAATTAACCTAATCGTGAGTACATTATATTTTTTTTTAATTTTTTGTATGTTAAATTTGGAAACCAAATTACCCGTTTAAAACCGAATTACCCGTTTAAATCCGAATTATCCGTTTAAAACTCGAATTACCCGTTTAAACCCGAATTACCCGTTTAAACCCGAATTATCCATACTTAAATAACATAAAAAACCGAAGAATCCGAAAAACCCGTGAACTCAAAATAAGCCAAATATAATTCGGGTTTTTTTGGGTTCAATGTTTCAAAAACCGAACAATCCGAATCCAACCCGAAACCCGAAGAACCCGTTCGGAAAACCAAATAATTTTTTTGGATTCAATTTTTTAAAATCCGAAAAATCCGAATCCAGACCGAATCCGAAGAACCCATATAGAAACTCAGATTGTCTACACCTGGTGTGAATGATATAAAATCAATTGGATAAACAAAAAAAATTAGAATCGAAATTCGAATTAGTACGAATTTTTATTTTTAAAAGTTTTCTAAATATTGGAATAAAATTAAATTTGTATACAAATAAAAAATATATAAATGATCTAATAAATAATATTTCAAAAATAAATTTACCAACAAAAGTTATTATAAATTGTATCGAAAAAAAATGTTTCACAAGAAATAAATAATAACCGAACAAATGTCCATATGGTTTGGATGAGAGACGTCCCTCACACCTGTAAATATATATCTCTGTATATATATTATATACTATTCATCCTCCTCTCTCTATATATCTCTTCGTTTCTTCGTTAGAATTCGCTCGCAATCGATCTCCTCGTTTCCCCAAGTAAGAGTTTCTGCAGACTCTAAAATCGAATTAGGACTAATTTTTTGAATTTCTTCTGAATTTTTCGATCCCTAGATTGGAATAGGAACCCAGTTTTGATTTCTTGCCACTTGAATCTACCGATCCTAGGTTTTGTTCGCTTTAATTTCTGTTTCTTCCGTGTTCATGTTATGGATTCAAGATTTCCAGGGTTTTAAATTTTACTCCTGGCCTGCATTTGATATTGAACTTGTTAGGGTTTTCATTGTTGTTTGATTGTGTTTATTTTTTGCGATCATGTTAGCTTTGGCATTTGAACTCTATGTTCCTCGCTCTTGTATTGTGAAGAACTTAATATATATAATATATTAGAATCGGATCTGATGGTTGCTTTGTTCGTGTGGGGTATTTTACTAACCAAATAAATGAAATGGATTATGTTAGAGTTCAAATTGCGAATTGGAATTGGAATTGGAATTAGAATTTGAATTTCCATGTAAGGTCTTGTTTCTGAATTTTTTTAAATCATATATGGTCATTGACATCGATATCTGTAATGGAGGAATTACATGTTTTGATGTCTGTTGGTGAATTTGTATGTGTTTTGCTTGTTTGACAGTATTTAGCATCTATGATGATGATTTCCCTTATGATGTTCTCCTTGGTTTAGAATGGTGAGCAAGTAGTTGGTTTTTTGTAAGTGCAGGTTTCGTTTATTTTTTACTTGAAAAATGTCCAATTTACAAGTTGAGGATGATGAGTACATGGAAGACATAGATGATGATATGGAAGATATGGATGATGATATGGAGGAGGAGTTCCGTGGTGATGATATGGGTGCATCTGATTCTGATGTTGATGAATATGACGATTCGGTAAGTTTAACTGCTTAAGTCTAACAGTTTTTGGCTATGCTAATGACTTTCATAGAGTGTTTAGGCTGTGAAGAGTAATACCGTTGATTTTCAGTATCTTTTTCGTTAGCATCCGTTCTTTGTTTCAGTATAATAAAACAGCGGATACAACTGCCGAGCAAGCTCGAAAAGGAAAGGATATTCAAGGAATTCCTTGGGAGAGGCTTAGTATTACTAGAGAAAAGTACAGGCAAACTAGATTAGAACAGTACAAGAATTATGAAAATGTACCTAATTCGGCAGAATCGTCTGGAAAAGTAAGGAATATATTATTTGACTCTCTAATTGTTGTCAATGTTTATGGCTATTGTATATCATTTATCTTTTGTTTCATGAATATAGGATTGCAAGGTCACGCAAAAGGGGGCACTTTTCTACGAATTCTGGCGGAATTCAAGATCTCTTAAATCAACAATTCTTCATTTCCAGGTTTTCCTCTTGAAAATTCTATAGGATTTTCTAGTTGATGTTCCTAATATAAGATTAAACGATTGATAAGCTCCAAGTAACCGAAAACACTCCTTTCACTTTATTGATCACCGAACAACAAGAACAAGATGTAGAAATTGATTAGAGAGTGTATCACACCACTCTTCCCACAACCAAGCCCAGGAAAAAAAAAATAACCGCCCCCTAAATTCAAATCCACACCTATTTATAGTTTTTCAATACCGGTGTTCTAAAAATCCCGCCTAGGCGTTAGGCGCTAGGCACTCCCTGGCCGCCCGATTAATTTCTAGGCGGTCTTTTTTGTAGAAAAAAAATTAACGTCAAAAGGACGTCGTTTTGGCACTTAAAGAAAAAAACTAACAATGACATATATCCATGCGTTTATCTTTTATAGACTTTGCCATCGTCATTTCTTTTGTCTTTTTCTATCTATTGCGTCGTTTATTGTCTTCATCTGAATCTTTTGTCTTTGCATTCGTATCTCATTCTGGTCTTTGCCTTCATCCTTGTTTTTCTTATCTTCTATCGTCTTTCGTATGTTGTCATCGTCTTCATCTTTTGTCATCGCCTTCATTTCTTATCTTCATATATGTTTCTCTCCACCCTTGGCTTCATCTCTCGTATTCGCCCTCGCCTTTGCCCTTGTGTTGGTCAAACATAATCCTCACTCGACAACCATTTTCTAAATTTTGTTTGTTTTATATTGTTTGTCATTGTAAGTTTGATATTGTGAATTTGATACTTATAAATATTTTTTTATAAATACTAAACTTTATTTATTTATATGTTTTTTTATAAAATTAAATATTTATAAATATTTGGAATTAAATATTTATATTATAATTACATTAAATAAAAATAAAATATATATATCCGCCTAGACACCGCCTAGGCCTCGTCTAGGCGCTAGGCGCTGGGTGTCCGCCCGCCTAGCGCCTAGCGCTTTCTTGAACCTTGTTCAATACAACTCACACTTACACTGGATTATACTAATCCACACAAACAAACACACACTAACAGAATACAGTTACCTGTCAGTTGTAGAAGCTTTTGGATTCTTCTCCCCACTCACTGCTTTTTCCCTTCCTGACATAGACTTGCTGGAACTTATCAATACCCCTTTGAGACGAAGCATGTCCTCAAACTTGAAATCAGGAAACTGCTTGGAGATATCCTTAGCTAGCTCCCAGGTAGATTCATGAAATGGTAAATTCCTCCACTGAATCAGAACTTCTAGAAACCCATGCTTCGAGTAACGTGTATCAACAATGTCCTCAGGCTCCACTTGCATCACTAACTCTGTTGGCAGTTGCTTGGGAATAGAAACAGAATCAAACTGCTCTCCATTAGCTTGTTTCAGTTGAGACACATGAAACACAGGATGTATTGTTGTAACTTATGGTAGAGCAAGTTTATAAGCAACCTTCCCAATCCTCTCCATGACCTTAAAAGGTCCATAAAATCTGGCAGAAAGTTTTTGAAAACTTCTAGTTGCCAAACTCTTCCATTTATAAGGTCCGAGTTTAAGGAAAACCCAGTCTCCCACTCGAATTGTATATCCCTGCGAGACTTATCAGCTGTTTTCTTTCATCATCTGCTGAGCTCGCAACAATTTCCTCTTAATCTCCTCCAACATCTGATCCCTTTCCTTCAGTTCCCTTTCCAATTCAAAGTTTGCTGTAGAACCCTCTTCAAATCTTGCTAAAACAGGTGGTTCTCGACCATAGACAACCTGAAATGGAGATGTCTTCAAGGTTGTATGGAATGAAGTATTGTTCCAAAATTCTGTCCAATCCAGTAACTTGGACCATGATCTCGGATGTTCAGTAGCATAACACCTAAGATAAGTCTCCAAAATTCTGTTAATCACCTCTGTTTGCCCATTAGATTGTGGATGATATGTCGTGCTATAGTTAAGCTTTGTCCCCATGAGTTTAAACATCTCCGACCAAAAGTGGCTCAAGAAAATTTTGTCCCTATCTGAAACAAACAATAGATTTAGGATAACCGTGCAGTCTAATGACCTCCTTCACAAAACATCGGGCCACATCAGCAGCTGTGTAAAAGGATGTTTGAATGTTTCAGTCTTATAAAATGAGAATACTTGCTCAGCCTGTCCACCACCACCATAATCACATTATAACCAGAAGATCTAGACAGTCCTTCAATAAAATCCATAGACAAATCTTCACAGGAATAGGAAGTGGTTGTAAAAGCCCCGCTGGAGATAACGTAGAGTACTTAAATGTTTGACAAACCAAGCATTCTGCAATATACTTCTGAATATCAGACTTCATCCCGTCCTAAAAAACAAATTCTGAACTCTTTTATTGTCTTCAAGACAACAGAATGTCCCCCAACTGGCCCATCATGGTATTCTTTCAAAAAATCAACTTCATTCCATACCCTGAATATCTCATTTATCAAAGCTTGAAAAGTGGTTGGGGCATTGCTGAGACCAAAGGGCATAACTAGGAATTCATAATGACCATCATGAGTTCTAAAAGCTGTTTTTATAATGTCTTCCTCCTTCATTCTGATCTGATGGTACCCGGATTTCAAATCCAGATTTGAAAATATAGCAGCTCCATGTAACTCATCCAAAAGTTGATCAATCATTGGAATAGGAAACTTATCCGGGACTGTCTCCTTATTCAAGGCCCTGTAATCCACACAGAATCTCCAGCTCCCATCCTTTTCCTTAACTAACGACACAAGACTTGAAAAAGGACTTTGGCTAGGCCTTATAATTCCAGCTTGCAACATATCCTTTACCAGCTTCTCAATTTCTTCCTTATGAAAGTGTGGATACCTATAAGGCCTAACACTAACATGTCCTGTCTCTGTCTTAAGGTGTATTGTATGCTCTCTGCCTCTTAATGGTGGTAAACCCTGGAGAAGGACTCCAAAACTTGAGCTAACTCAAAGAATGTGTTGCTCAAACTCTGAAGTTTTTTCCAGGTCGGAGAACTCAACCAAATATCCTTGTTCTCCTTTAGAAACATCCTTCCATTAAGTTTTGAGAGAAATTAAAGAATTATGTAAAGTTGGGTCTCCTTTCAAGGTGATCCAAGAACTCTCGCTATAAAACTACATCTCTAATCTTTCAAAATCAAGCTGAATGTTCCCTAATGTTCTTAACCATTGAATTCCCAAAATAACATCTGCACTTCCATATTTTGAATTTGGATATTCATTGCTTTACAAATCCCTTCTTCTTTAACTGTCACTCCAGTCCCCAAAAACACTCCGTAACCTGTAGTAACAACTGTTTTCAGCCTCAACTTTTGAATCACCTCAGTTGAAATAATGTTAATGTTGTGAGTAGCTCCACTGTGAACCATAATCACCACATCATGCTGCTTGATCATTCCTTTAACTTTGAGGGTCTTTGGAGATGTTAGACCCACCACGGATTTCATAGAAAGTTCTGCCGGTTCGTCCATCTGAATACACTGATTTTCATGTTGTAAATCAGTTTCTTCATCCTCTTCCACCATCAATTGTCGATCATCATGGACCAAAATCACTTGAAGCTCCTTCATTGGACATCTATGTCCCACAAAATACCTCTCATCAAACAGAGTCCCTTCTTTCTTTTCTCATCAGCCTCGGCATCAGTTAAATTTTTGTATGGCAATCTCTTTTCAAATCCAAATTCAATAAAAATTCAAATCCACACCTCCTGTTTATAGTTTTTCAATACAACTCACACTTACACACACTAACACTAACAGAATACAGTTACCTGTCAGTTGTAGAAGCTTCTGGATTCTTCTCCTCACTCGCTGCTTTTTCCTCTTCCTGACATAGACTTGCGGGAACTTTATCAGTGTGCTTGTGATGATTGCCCGCATAGCTTTAACTGATAATGGCTTTGTAGGATAGTGTCACATTGTGATTCAATATGAGATTGCAAACTGAATGATTGGTCTACAAAAAATATTTATGTGGATGTCATATGATCGATAACCTTGTTAATGATATTGCAGTTGAGGAATTTGGTTTGGGCGACTTCGAAGCACGATGTCTATGCTATGTCTCATTTTCAGCTCATGCATTATAATTCTTTAACAAATGCAAAAGCTGAAGTTCTCAATGTCTCGGGTCACGTCGCACCATCTGAGGTTAGTGATTGCCACTGTGATAGAAGTCTTTAAATATCGAAACATCCTCGTGGGTCTACGTAGTTCCTAATACTGTTCTTGTATGCATTCAGAAACATCCTGGAAGTTTGTTGGAAGGATTTACGCAGACCCAAGTTAGTACACTTGCAGTGAAAGATAGATTTCTAGTTGCCGGTGGATTTCAAGGAGAAATTATTTGCAAGGTGTGCTTTAGTATTTTAAGAGTCAATGACTAAGCTTAGTAATTACATGTAATCTCTCAGCCGAGCTCATCTATTTCCGCTATGGTCCAGCATCTTGATAGACGCGGTGTCAGTTTTTGCTCGCGTTCAACTTATGATGATAACGCTATCACCAATGCCATTGAAATATATTTTAAACCAAGGTATGTCTCTTCTTTTGCTCTATTAAGTCCTTCAAAACTTGTCCGACCCTCTCCTTCTAACGTAGCTTTTGCCCGCTCTTTCTCTCTCTTCAGCGGTGCACTTCATTTTGTTGCTTCGAATAATGATTGTGGAGTTAGAGATTTTAATATGGAAAAGTACCAAATTGTTCAGCAATTTTGTTTTCCATGGCCAGTAAATGTAAGTCCTTCCTTCCTTCTTTACCGGTTTTACTTCTGGTTTGGTGTAAGTTAGTTTGTGATTTGACCTCTTCATTCTGGTATGGATGATCTCGTGGTAACGATTTTCTTTTGACAGCACACATCTTTGAGTCCTGACGGTAAACTACTTACTATCGTGGGAGATAACCCGGAGGGGCTTTTGGTAGACTCGAACACGGGAAAGGTGCATAACTCGTCGTCTTGTACAAATATTGTGTTTTCGAGTTCAAATTTTCTTCCAGTCATGAAATTTAATATTCCCCGAAACTTCAACAGACTGTAGCAACGTTATCGGGACATTTGGACTATTCCTTTGCCTCTGCGTGGCATCCCGATGGTCTCACTTTCTCGACGGGAAATCAGGACAAGACATGTAGGGTGTGGGATGTTCGAAAGCTCTCGCAATCCGTGGCTGTCCTGAGGGGCAACTTAGGAGCGATCAGGTCGATCCGATATACATCCGATGGGAAATACATGGCAATGGCTGAACCAGCAGACTTTGTCCATCTGTACGATGTGAGTAATGGGTATGAAACAGAACAAGAGATAGATATATTCGGGGAGATATCGGGAATATCCTTTAGTCCCGACACTGAGAAACTATTTGTCGGGTTATGGGATCGTACGTATGGTAGTCTTATGGAATTTAGCCGGAGACGGAATTACATCTACCTTGATTCATTTCTGTGAGCCTTAGGACTAAAAACACTGTCAAGAGGAAATTCATATAGAGACAACGGGTTTACGCAGCATTTTCGCTCTCTCACGGAGGCTGAAACGAGGGACCCGAGAGAAGAAGCGATAACGGAAAATCTATTTTTATGAGGTGTAAATGTTTAGGGGAGAGATGTGGTTAGTGATATAATCTTGGGTCCATTGTGTTTGTACAGAAGGGTGGCTTAAGGGCTCTATGGTTTTTGTATGTTATGGATGTGTCTCTCCTTTGAATTGGTATTTTTATTTTTAGTGATTCGGGTTCTTGGTTTGTCTGATTTCTTTTTTGTGCCCTTTTGCCTCATATTTGCCCTTTTTGTTTTCGTTTTTCTTCGATTTCGTTATAATTTTATGAAGTAGAATGGTATGGAAGTTTGTGTGGATCAACGATGGAAGTAATTAAGGTATAAGTAGATCTCGATGGTAAAAGTCGTGTCGAAGCATCAAGGTGTGTTTAAAATTTGACATGATCGATTGGGTTATTCTGATTTGATTTAATAATGTTGCGTAAAATCATAGAAAATTTCAATGGTCATCCATTAAAAATGAGAAGATATTTCCATCTCATGAGATTACATGTACCGTTTATTTTCAAGAAAAATAGATAATAAATTCATCACCAATCAAAGTTGGGCATGAATCATCATCGGTTTTTAACGATTATATGAGGATATATGTGGATTTATTCATCCACTAATTGGGCCATTTCGATAATTTATGATATTGACTGATGTTTCAAGTAGATGGTCACGCGTTTGTCTATTATTTACCCGCAATTAGGGGTGTAAAAAACAGTCCGAGCCCGCGGGCCCACCCGAAGCCCGCCCGAAATACGCGGGCTCGGGCTGTAAAATTGACAGCCCGAATGAAACCGGGCCTTCGGGCTCGGGCCGACTAAAAAGCCCGTTCGAATAGAGCCCGACCCGTCGGGCTTCGGGCCGAGCCGGGCGGCCCGTTCGTTTGGTTAACAACCCTAATTCTCCAGCCGCGCGCGCCTCTCTCTCTCTCTCTCTCGTTTCGTCCCCCCCGAGCGTCGTCGTCCCCCCCGAGCGTCGTCGTTCCCCCGAGCTTCGTCACCTCCCCGAGCGTCATCGTCCCCCCGAGCGCCGTCGTCCCCCCAATTCAACGGGTTCGGGCCGGACCGGCCCGTTTGACACCCCTACCCGCAATGTTGCATTTGCGAGGTTTCTTGCTCAAATAACAAAATTATGAGTTGAATTCCTCGATTGTCCTATTAAGAAAATGAGACTTGATAACGCTGGTGAATTCACTTCTCAAGTTTTTAATGACTATTGTACATCAATTGACAGTGATATTGAACATCTCGTACCACATGTTCATACACAAAATGGTATGACTGATTTATTGATTAAATGTCTCCAACTCATTGCTCGACCATTACTAATGAGAACAAAACTCTCAGTTTCTGCTTGAGAACATGCCATTTAAATGTTGCAGTACTAATTCAACTAAGGTCAAGTGCTTACCATAAGTATTCTCCAATGTAATTAGCAAATGGCGAGGAACCAAATACGTCTCATCTTCAAGTATTTGTTTGTGTAATATATGTTTTGATTGATCCCCCCTCCAATGGACAAAAATGGGCACACAATAAAGATTGAGAATTTATGTTGGATATAGTTTAACATCCATTATTAGATATCTTGAACCATAAATGAGTGATATGTTCATAGCTCATTTTGTTGATTGTCGTTTCAATGAGGATGAATTCTCAACGTTAGGAGGAGGAATAAATCAAGCCTCACAAGATTTAACATGAAAACCACAATCACTGTTATATCTTGATTCTCATACAAAACAAAATCTTCTGGAAGTACAAAAGATCATACATTTGCAAAATATTGCAAATCAACTACCAGATGGGTTCAATGATAGAACACGATTTACAATATCATATATATCGGTTGCAAATGCACATGCTCTTATAGAAATACTAAAAGGTTGTGTGGATGAAATAATTCCAAATGATTCTACAACACGTTTAAAGCGTGAACGAACACTTAGTTTTAAAGATAAAAATCCTCGAAAGAGAAAGAAATTTGATAAAGATATTTGTGAGGTTTTTTCTCAAATAATAAAATCATGAACTGAATTCCCTAATTGCCTTATTAAGAAAGTGAGATTTGATAACGCTTATGAATTCACTTCTCAAGCTTTCAATGACCATCGTACATCAGTTGGCAGTGAGATTGAACATCTCGTACCACATGTTCATACACAAAATGGTATCGCTGAGTCGTTGATTAAACATCTCCAACTCATTGCTCGACCATTACTAATAAGAACAAAACTTTCAATTTCTGCTTGGGAACATGTCACTTAAATGCTGCAGCACTAATTCAAATAAGTTCAAGTGCTTACCATAAATATTTTCTAATGCAATTAGCAAACGGCTAGGAACCAAATACATATCATCTTAGAGTATTTGTTTGTGCGATATATGTTCTGATTGTCCCCCGCAATGGACATAAATGGGTCCATAACGAAGATTGAGAATTTATTATGTTGGATATAATTCAATATCCATTATTAGATATCTTAAACCACAAATTAGTGATATATTCATAGCTCATTTTGCTGATTAACATTTTAATGAGAATGAATTCTCTATGTTAACAAACCTCACAAGATTTAACATGAAAACCACAACCACTGTTATATCTTGATCTTCATACAAAACAAAGTAATTTAGAAGTACAAAAGATCATACATTTGTAAAATATTGCAAATCGACTACCAAATGGGTTCAATGATACAACACGGGTTACAAAATCATATATATCGGTTACCAAAAGATCATGTGGGTGAAAGAATTTCAACTGATTCTACAATACGTTTAAAGCGTGAACGAACACTTAGTTCTAAAGATAAAAATACTTGAAAGAGAAAGAAATTTGATAAAGTTATTGGTTCTGAGATCATAGAGAATATCCCAAAAGAAACAAACGAGAAAGATGATCTTGAGAATGAAAATGATGAAAATAATAATGAGCTTACATAAAACAAAAAGATTTTCGTTAACTATTTTTAAATTAACATATTATTAACAATGTGATTTTTGTTAACTATTTTTAAATTATATTAGAAAACCATTTTTAAAATTAACATATTATTAAACATTTTATTTACATGAGGAAAATTTTATGTTGATTACATTCCAAATTATATCATTATTTTGGGTGCAAACCTAATCAAAATTGGAGAATTTTGAATTCTTTTATTTTATATTTGTATGTATCCTCTTTTTCTTCTATATAAAAAATATTCCTATTTTATTGTATAAGCAAAAAAAAATCTCTCTGATCCATAAGGAACCAATGAGAGAAAGCCACGTCATCAACCCCAAATCTATTTGTGCTGAATTCTATCCTCACAAACAAAATCATATAGAACTTATAATGATTATATCATCTTCTTCATCTTAAACCTAAAAACTCACATTCACTCAATCTTACCATTCAACAATGGCGACCGCCTCCTCCGCTTTCCTCTCTCCGGCGACCTTCTCCTCTCTCCCTACTAACCCTCGATCCATCTCTTTCCACGGTCTCCGACCCCTCCGCCTTACCGGTAACTCCTCCTCCACCATTCCCAAACTCTCCTCCGGCACCAGGAGATCCTCATCTGCCGTCGTGGTGAAAGCAGAGCTCAGTCCCTCCGTCGTTATCAGCTTGAGCACCGGTCTCTCCCTCTTCCTCGGCCGCTTCGTATTCTTCAACTTTCAGAGAGAAAACGTGGCCAAACAAGGCTTACCGGAGCAGAACGGCAAGACCCATTTCGAAGCCGGCGACAATCGGGCCAAGGAGTACGTCAGTTTACTGAAATCAAACGACCCGGTCGGATTCAATATAGTGGATGTTCTTGCTTGGGGATCCATCGGACATATCGTTGCTTATTACATATTGGCCACTTCAAGCAATGGATATGATCCTAAGTTCTTCGGTTGATCATTAGATTCTGTCTTTTCAAATGGAATTGTTATGTATAGTGAATGATTCGGATGTTTACTTAGTCTCTCAAATCATCATCTAATGTACTTTCTATGTTATGTTTTGTGTTTTGTCTGATAAATTTATTTATGTTTACTTGTTGGAAACGTTTTAGAGAGAAATTGAAGAAAATAATTCATGCACTTGAAAATGAGAAATTTTCTAAGCATGTGTTATATTCAAATATTTATTACAAAAATAAGAGATTTTCTATAATTTTTTTAATCTCTTTCCTTAGAATCTTTCCCCAAAATAAAAAAAAATACAAGCCTTTCGGCGTTTCCAACCATGATGCCATTTCGGCGTTCCGACCATGATGCTTTTTAGGCATTCCCCATGACGCATTTTTCGGCATTCCGACCATGATATCCTTTTCGGCGTTCTGACATTGACGCCTTTCAGCATTCCGACTTTGACGCCTTTCAGCGTTCCGATTATGATGCATTTTCGGCGTTTCGACCATGACGCCTTTCAGCATTCCGATCATGACGCATTTTCGGCGTTCCAACCATGACGCTTTTTAGGTGTTTCGACCATGACGTCCTTTGTTGGCGTTTCGACCCGATGCCTTTTGTTGGTATTCTGACCATGACGTCCTTTGTTGGTATTCTGACCATGACGCCCTTTGTTGACGTTCCAACCCAGACTCCCCATGGCATAAAAATTATTTATTTTTATATGATTTTTAAATATTTTATTTTGTATACTTAAAAAAATGGGGAAAAGACATATTTTCTCTAAATGATCCTACTTTAATCTTATTTCTCTGATCTTTATCTCTCATCCTATTCCCCTGAACTATCATTACTCATTTTATTTCCCCCTAAACTTTAAACATTCATCTTATTTTCCCCTCCGTTAACTTTTCTCTTAAATATTCTTAAAACAAACTATTCCCCCATAAACTATAACACTTTAATCATATTCCCTCCTAAACTTTTTATCTCATCCGATTTCCCCTAAACTATTGTTACTAATCCTATTCCCCCCTAAACTTTAAACATTCATCATATATCCCCCGAACTATATAAACTTTAATCTATTTTCTCCGACTATATGACTTCTAACTTATTACCCCTAAAAGCAAATTGTACATACGTATTTTCAAAATTTTGATTATTATAAACATAACATATTTTCTTTAAACTTTTGGTTATTATATCATAAACTATCGTTACTAATCTTATCTAACCTATTCCCCCCTAAAACAAATTGTTTAAAGTTTAAAGGAGAATAAGATTAGTAACGATAGTTTAGAGAGGAATCAGAGAGAAAACAAATTCAATGGAAAATAAGATTAAAGCGCTATACTTTAGAGGTAATAGGCTATTTTAAAAATATTTAATAGAAAAATTAATGGATGGATAAATAGAATGAATTTTCAAAATTAAGGGGAAATAGAATGATTGATAGTTAAGAGGAAATAGGATGAGGGGGAAAATGTAAGAAATATAGGATTAAAATGAGATAGTTTAGAGAGGAATAGACCTTTTTCTCTAAAAAAATCTATAACCCAAATGATCGATCAACCGTCCAAATAGCGTCAAAGTACTTTGATAAATTTAAACGAAGTATGAGAAAGGGAAATGCATGTATGGCCAAAATCGGAAGCACAACAAAATGATTCATTCACTAAAAGTCCTTCATAGTTATTACACATAACTCACTACCCTAAACAAAAACATAACTCAGATTCTGCAAACTGATTAAACAAAAGATTCATCTTCGAGAGTTACGAACGATTTACGTTACAAACTGCGGATTTAGAAGAAAAGTTACTGAGCCGCAGCAGCGTTGGCTTCGTACGAAGATTTATATTCCAACATTTCTATTCTGTATCTCTCCACATCCTTCACCCCTTTCTCCTGATAAACCTATGAAATGACCATAATAGCCATAAATGGTCCAAACAAGAGAGTTCTTGATCCATCTATGCAAAAACTTTACTGTAATAACAATGGTGCTAAAGAAACACACACCCATTAAGGATTAACCGATAGTTTTCGACAAAATAGATGTTTTCCATTTCAAGAGAGATTGCTCTACATGTGTATCTATTTTGCTTATTCTTGATTACGGGTCAAGGCCTTAATATGATAAAAAAGTATTGTTATAAAAGTCGGCCTAGGCGGCCAACTAGTCGGCGTCTGGATGGCCGATTAGGCGGAAATCGGCCGCCTAGACGGATTTTTTAAAAAAAAAAATAGACCAAAACGACGTCGTTTTGACTATATTTCAAAAAAGAAATCAAAACGACGTCGTTTTAAAAAAATTAAACCAGAATTTTGTTTTTGTTCATTCGTCTATCTTAGCAATCCTGCAGAGCTTAGATTCAATGATTTATAATTAAAATCATTTTGGTACCGACATAAAAATTACTCAAAAATCATTTAGATTTTTATTAATGTTTTGTTATGTTTATGATATGGTTAATTAATTTATATAATTTTATATTTTATATATAAAATTTCGTTTATTTATGTTATTTTTTAATATATTCTATAACTTTAAAAATTGATATATATTAAAAAAATTAAAACAAAAAACGCCTAGTTACCGACTAATCACCAACTAATTCAACTAATCGTTAAGCACTGACGAACCACCCGATTAACGCCTAGCAACTTGTACAACACTAGATAAAAGTATTGTATAAATGGTGAAAGAGAGATTACCTGTTTTTCAGATTCGGATAGATTGCTCCACATATGCCCAATCGTCTTCGTGAGAGCTCGTTCTTGCCCTTGATATTCGGCTTTAAGCCTCGCATATTGCTCCGCGAAAAAGAAGTTATAGCCACTCCTATGGCATTTAGGTCTCTGAGAATCCACCAGAGTCATTCTTGATCTCTTCTTATGCCGTCTCAATGGTACGGCTGAAGAAGGTTCTAGATTGTGTGGAGGCCGAGGTGTTTGTGGAATGTGATAAAGCACGCCTTTAAACTCTTCTGAACCCATCTTCATCGTCACCAAATATCCGTTATCAAATTTCCCGTCGATAATTCCATATACGGAACAGCCAACGTGCAGTTCATGATTCCCTGTTAATTTCAAAAGGCAATCACATCTACACTTTGTTTCATTCCTCCAATAGATGATAGTGGAGAATGAAAACCCAATAAAATCGAACGAAAACCCGATAAAATTGAATGAAAACCCGATAAAATTGAATGAAAACCCGATAAAATCGTTCATGATTCCGTGTGAATTTCAAAACACAGTCACATCTACACTTTGTTTCATTCCAACAGATGATAGTGGAGAATAAAACCCAATAAAATCGAATGAAAACCCAATAAAATCGTTGGAGAAATGATGATTAAGTCCCAAAGAACAGGTTACGGCGGCAAAGCTTGAGAAGAATATTCCAAGAAGTACTTATTGGTAGAAAATAAGAGCAATAATATTACAGAAAGGCGACTAATTAGAGGTAATACTGATGAACTTAACAGAAACTAGATAGTTGTCTTAAAACAGAATTGATTTCTGCGGTAAAAGTTGCGGATTAATGAATATTCAAGAAAAGCTAATAAGAACAACCGTGAAAATGCTGCCAAGGCATGACCGTAGATATGAAAAAAGGTGATTGATTCAGTACCTTCCTCGGTATTTGGTGATACATTGACAAGACTCTTCATTGCTTCATCTGGAAAAGCAAACAATTTCAGTCCATCTTAGTATACGACGGACAGACAAAAAAGGAAAGGCGAAGGCTTTTCCTACAAATATACCTGTTGATGACATTGAAGAAACTGGTTTTTGGAGGTAATACACTTGCTCCAATTGATAAAGTAGCTTTGAATAATACTTCCTCAAGACAAAAGATGCACTTGTTATTGTTGTCGGGAATTTGAATGCTCCAATGACTTCTTTCCATTTTCGATCCTTGATCACCTGAAACAGAATTCAACATTCAATCAAACAAAAAGTTACCTACAACATGACTGATGATATCATTAATTCTTACCCTTTCAATGCCACCTCGAGATGTCACCTCAATGAAAAGCCGATGAAGATCTAAAGTATTTCCACCCACAGTAGGAATTCTTAGTGAATCATGGAAAGATGGAAATCAGTAAACTGTTTCAGCCGACAAATTCCAAAGATGGATACAACGAGTTCAATTATCAGAAGCAGAAGATTAGATCAAGTGAAAGAAATTTAATGGAAGATCAAAGCAATCTTCCCTAGTTTCATCTTAAATGCGCAAAAGAAGAGAAAACATCAAAGATTTTCCCTCAAAATATCGATGGAAATCAGTAAACTGTTTCAGCCGACAAAATCCAAAGATGGGTACAATGAATTCAATTATCAGAAGAAGAAGAATAGATCAAGTGAAAGAAATTTAATGGAAGATCAAAGCAATCTTCCCTAGTTTCATCTTAAATGTGCAAAAGAAGAGAAAACATCAAATATTTTCCCTCAAAATATCGATGAAAAACTCGGAAAAAGGCCAAAAAGAACACATGACATAATCATTCAACAAGTTCATGCCTCTCATCATACTGAGAATAGAAAAACACCAAATCCAGTTTCAACTGATTGCCTAACTGATAAATTCAAGAAATATATATATATATATATATATAGCAGTAAACATTCAATTCAATAGGCCATACTACCTACCATAACGAACCAAATCGAAAGGGAATACAAGCTGCATGAAACCCTAAATTTGAATTTCTTCACTCTCGAGACAAAATTCGAATATCTTGATGCATTTATCATAAAAATATTAATTCAGCATGCCCTAAATCTAACATCTGCCCAAGACAATTACATACTCGTCGCCAAGCAAAAACCGTACGATCAAATAGGAACAAAATCGATCAAATTTAACAACCGAATCAAAATCAATCCCATTCACAGCACACATAAATCCCCAAGGCGAAGAGAACTTAAGATTTTCGTCTACAATCCAAAGACACGGGAAGAACTTACTTCAAAGTTCTACCAGAGAATTTGAGGAGAGACCGGAGCTTTTCCCAGAAAAGATCAGAGCTACGAACAAGATCATCGTACTTAGTAGAAGCAGAGAGATCGGAGGATTTGTCGGCGGTATCATCGTCGTCTGAAGGAAAACCATGAACAGTCTCTTCTACGTGAATTTGAGAGTGCGGTGAAATATCGGTCGAAAGCATCCTTTTTGTTTTTTGCTCTCTTGGGTAAAGGTAAGAGAGACGAACGTATTTAAGATTATCCTTTACATTAAAAAATAAATTAATAATATTAATAATACAATACTCTATAAAACCAAAATTCACATAAATATCTATTTATTATAATTTAATGACTTATTTCCTCCTAATTAATTAGTAGATATTTTGGCTCTTTATTTTATGTTACTCTTTCCTTATTATTTATGTTGAAAAGTTATTGGACCATATATATATATATACATTCCATTTATTAAATATGTTTTTAGTACTAATTAGGGGTGTAAAAAACGAGTCCGGTCCGCGGGCCTACCCGAAGTCCGCCCGAAAATAATCGGGCTCGGGCCGAGAATTTAAGGTCTGAATGAAACCGGGCTTTCGGGCTCGGGTTTTTAAAAAGTCCGAAAACTTATAGCCCGGCCCGTCGGGTTTCGAGCCGGGCAACCCTAACACATTACCTTCCCCTCCCCTCTTTCTTTCCCTTCTTCTTCCCGTGGCACTCTCTCTTCCGCGCTCGCCTTGGTTTCTCTTTTTCGGATCTAGTACTACTAACTTCACTTCTTCTAGCGTTGCAACGATAATAGCTACGACGACGGAGGAAGATATACAAGTGCATATGTTTGAATGTTGAAGTTTCGGTTTGAAAATTTAAGGTTTCTTTTTTATTATGTGATGCTTTTATTTTTTTGTTAGTTTGACAATTTAATGATTTCGAATGTTTTTAATGTAATTCGAAAGACTTTAATTTATGAAAAAACGTTTTAGAGGCGATTTTTATATTAGCTCGTGGGCTGTCTGAAGCCCGTCCGAAGCCCGTCGGACCGGGCCACGAGCCTAAGATTTTCGGCCCGTTTAATTCGGGCCGGGTTCGGGTTAGGCCAGCCCGTTTGACACCCCTAACGCTAATAAATCATGTAAAAATTATTTTATATTGCTTGGAAGGTTTTTGCAAAGATGTAAAAATTTAATTCAAATTTTTACCTCACTTATGCTTAATGGGCCTATATTTCATCTGGGCCTATTGGGTTAATGGGCTTTATCTAACCTATTTTAGAGAATTGGATTACGTATAGAATAGAATGAAAAAAATCTAAATATTTCCTTTGAATCTACCTTTACTCAACTCTTCTTCTATGGTGGCCAAACCAGATTTTGATCCGGATTTTTTCGGATTTCGATCCGGATTCGAGTTTTTCAGGTTTACGAAAATTGAATCCGAATGTTTTTGGATTTGGATTCTTCGGGTTTAGATTCGGATTCGGTTTATTCAGATTCTGAAGGAGTGGTCCCAAATTAAATTCGGATATCCATGGATTTTTTGGGTTTGTTGGATTATTCAGATTATTTGGTTTATTCGGGTTGTTTGGGGTTTGGATAAGTTTTTCGGGTTATAACAAAAAACAAAGTTAACATACAAAAAAATACATAGATAGGAGACAGCGAAGAAAGGATACATAAGAAAACTCTCGCCATCACTCAATCTGTAACAGTCTGGCGATGCAAAGGGAGAAGAGAATGAAGGCTCGGGCGACAAAAAAAGGATACAGCAGAAATCTCGTCGGGCGGTGCAGAGGGAGAAGAGAATGGAGACTCGGGCAGTATGAGGGAGAAGAGAATGGAGAGGTTCGGGCGGGATGAGAGAGAGTAGAATGGAGAGGCTCGGACGGCGGGATAAGGGAGAAGAGAATGAAGAGACTCAGGCGGCGGGATGAGGGAGAAGCGACATGATGAGGGAGAAGAGAATGGAGAGACTATGTAATGGCAGAAACAAAAAAATACAAAACAAAATAAAACCCTATTTTAATTCGGATTCCTTGGATTTAATCCAAACCAGGATCAGACAGTCCCAAACGGGTTCTAAGATTTGGTATCCATATGGATTTTTAGCGTAACCCATTTACATAACGTAACGATACAGATTTTCCGAATCGATCAGATTCGATCCGATCCGGGTAATCCAGAACCACCCCAACTTCTTCTATCTTGCTTTTCATCTAATTTCATCAAATCTAATCTTATCTTTTTCTCGAATATAAAAAATTATCTAAGTTTCCTTTAATAATAAAATTTTCTCTCGAAACTCTAAAAACATTCAATTTTGATCGGAATTGACCATTTTATTCGATTTTAATCTAATTTTGATTTGTTTACATTTTGAAATATTATTTTTAAATCATTAAATATAAATTTACTATAAATATAAATAATATGTTAAATTTTTAAATAATTAAGTCAAAATCAAATTAAGGTTATGAATTTAATTGATTTCGAATTAAAATTATATTTATTTTCATTACTTACATCAAAATTGATTTAATAGGATCCGAATAAAAAATGAATTTAAATATTACTTCTAAATAAAATCAATTAAACCGATAAATAAGGAGAGTTAAAAAGAGACGACAGAAGTAATAAATAACGAAGAATCCTTATTACAGTTTCAACATAAACATCGGCTGAACCACACTTTGTTCGCCGGCTAATACCAAAAAAAAAAACAAGTTTTATAAGCTAAACAATCCATCAAAACCTGAAAATTCGATACGAATCATCGTAATCTTTTACGTTGGCATAACGATTTGAGATTCGGGTAAAAACTGAAAGATGAAAAACCATAATATGCAAAGCAGTAAAATCAATTGCATCAAGAAACAAAAACCATACTTGTATGCTTTCCTTTTGATATTGTTGTCTCCTTGAATCTTCTTTTTCGGTTCTTCCAAAGTTTTCGGTGTTTTTAGAGACCTAATGAGCAATAAATGTTCGATTTCCGCTTCCATTTTCCTCTGAAAAATACCCTCCAATTCAGATTCGATCTTCGAGTTTTCTAATTCTCGGATCTTGATTTCCTTCGAATCGAGGATGGCTTTAGCTTCCTCTAATTCGTTTTCTAGATGGTATACACGCTGTTTTAAGATCGGTACGTCTGTTTTTGAAGATGCTGAGACGGTTTCTTGGTCAGATGAACACATTTTTTCGATATCGCGTTGATGTAACGATATAGATTCTCTATCAATGGCCTGAAAGTTTTTAACTTCTGCATAAATGTCGAATTGGGTAGTTAGTTTTGTTTCATTATCGAAATTTTACGGAAGGTAAAAAAGAAAAAAGGGTTTTCAGTATTCGAACCTTTTTCAAGTGCTTCTTGCACAGCTGCAAGACTCCTGATTGAATCGACAAGCAAATCATTCTCTAATTGGTATAAATGTTCATTCAAACCGTATTCGTTTTCACCTTCTCGTTCTCCGTTCTCTTTTCTATGACCATTTTGAACTTTATCACCGAATTTGCGATCATCATCATTATATCCACCACCGTGATTCAATCTATCACTCTCCTTTCCGGGCTTAGTAACAGAAAATGCGCCACCCGAGAATACAAAATCACTACTTCTCAAGTCAGAATCCAAGCTAGAAGAAGGTTTTTCCTGCTCGGCTTCTTCCCGCTCCCCTCTAGCCTTCTTGGTGGTATCAATACGGTTTTTGCCTTGTTGAGCTCGTTGAGATAAGCTACCCAAAATAACATTACCTCCTACATTCTTACCACGTTCTATCTTACTATAATGATCCTCATTGTTCTCCACATTGATCCTGGAAGAAAAGACATTGCCTACCTTAACTGCAGAATCTGGAACGGGACTAAATCGAAGATGATTCGCCATATTTACAGATCCAACTGAGCCTTCACTGCTCTGTCTGGCTTCAATCGAAGATAAATCCACAGGTTTAGAAGGAGGATTAACAGGACCCGTTAATCCACGCTTTAGAACTTTACTACTATCAACCGAATTTACCCCATCCTTCACGAGATTATCCCTCTTGATTCTTCTCCATTTCTTCAAACCATATCCTTTTCTCGTCGTGGGCGATAATCCGTCCGGAGAATTACCCCTCACAGTATCTATATTCCCTTGTTGAGGGGATCCAATACCCTTTTCATGGTTATCAACATGAGATAATCCAATCTCAGTACCATTTTCAGCTGAGGCCGTGGTTATGGCTTCATTCATTGATGATCCTTTATCCATAACCTTCAAAAACTCGACACGGACCCAATTCAGAAGGATTGACAATAGATTATAACTAAGAACTCTCTAATTAACAGAACCAAACCCTAAATAATCAGATTTAAATCGAGAAAAATCGGAATCCTTGGACCAAATTCAGCTCATTCCATTCAACAATACAGCAAATTACGCGGAAATTAAATCACCGATCCGAGCTTCATCTACGATATAACCTCACAAAATCAATCTTCAACTTTTTTGAACCATTCGACAATCATCCACCGAGAACCGTGAATTCCAATAAATGATGAAACGAATCGAATCGGAGCAAAGAAAAAAGAGAGGCGTACCTCTAAGAGAAGAGATCATCCATTGACGAATCACAGAAGAACGATCCGAAACCCTAAACAAGCAGAGATTTTGGAGCACAATCGTTACGCGACGGAGGAATCCGCCGACATGATCACGGATGATTAATTATTACTTAGGGGAATTTTTTTTTTCTTTTTTCTTTGTGTACTACCAATGCCATAATAATTATACAAAGTGGAAATTATTATTATTATTATTATTATTATTAGTGGGAAAAAAATCAGGAGAAAAAAAAAATTGAAGGTGGAGGGAAACATCGGTGGGGCCCACGGTATCTGCCGCAAGTGCGCATCGCTGGCCGTTCGATCTGGGACAACCACATGTCATATCTGTCAAATCTATAAATTAAAAAAAATAAACAAAATTAAAATAATATATATGGGCCTTGTATTGGGCTGTATGTTTTACCATAGTTAATAGATACTTACCCTTTTTAGTTAATAATTCTTAAAAAGTAATAATTTCTTAATATTTAATTTTAAAAATATTCTTAGAGAAATTTCAAAGATAATTACGATTGAGTAGATCTTTTCCTGGACCAATCTTTCCATTCCCATATACGATTATATATTGTATTGTTTATCTTCGAAAACGTCAAAATAAAAATATATTATTTTGCTGAATTAGAATATTGATCAGTAATTTCTATTATTGTTGACATTTTTATGGATATCTTATTCTTTTATAAAATTCAAGTTTTTCTTGTAACAATGTGAATCAATTTATTTCTGTGTCAATCCAAATTTTCACTATTTGACGAAAATTTTATAATTATATAATCATTTAATTTACCATCAAATGCAAAATAATTGTCTTTGTATTATTTATGTTCAACCAGAGATACCTTCACAAAATTGGTGGTATCACGCTATTTATTTTATAATTTATGTACCAAAATTAGAATCATCAAAGGTAATTAATTTTGTACAAACATATTATTTGACAATTAAGTTAAACTTAATTATTAATATTTTATTTATATCTTTATGGTATTAATAATATTCATTCAATTTTTAACCTATAAGTGCAATGTGAAAAACATACATTGATAACAAGTTACATGGTTTTTGTAATATTTTGTAAAATCAAATTATTTTGAACCAATAAAAAGTCATGTTATTCGAGTTTATATAATACATATCGGCCATCAATTTTTTATCGGCCATAAACTATTTCCTTCACCGTTTGATACACGCGTTAGGGTGAGATCTCGGGACATGTATGGATAATCCGTTAATTTCGATCGCTCGAGTAAGACTCGTCGTATCAAGGAGGATTATTTGACTGGCCTAAGCACTCTTCAAGAATTCTGTCGTCGAGTTGAAGATACCATGTTCTTGATGAACGATCAAGTGGAGTGGATTCTTTTATGTAGGAGAGGTTCCACATCAAATTAGACAAATATATATATATATATATATATAAATACATAATTACGAATTTATCTACTAATCTCTTAGAAAGATATCCTAGTCATTAGAAATCATTGATAGAAGAAAGTAGATAATCCGATTAGATATGATCGGCTCGAAAAGATTTTTTAGTCGTTCAAGATATTCAGAATATTGAAAAGTAGATTATCCAGTGGAGTAAGATCATCTTTTGGGATGATTTTCTTAATTGTAAAATAAATATGAGATATTTTTGTCTTTTTTCCTTATCCGTGTCACTCGAATCCCTCGATTTTAGAGATGTGGATCGCAACCCAATTTAATGTAGAAAATCGACATGGTTTTTTCTTGAATTGGATAAGACTGTTGAATGTCGTTGGTGGAGAAAAATATAGGATTTTGAGGGATATCTTCGGACATCTTCCTACTGTACTTGGACGGGATAATGCAAGATATTTATCTTACATCCTTCTAAATCCATGTGGTTTAAGTCCTTTCGATAATTATTCATCATTGCCCCGTTACTCTAACTTTTTATACCCTTGACGGTTTATTCTGCGAACTTCTAATCCGACCATGTGCAAGTAGATATCGAAGAAGTTTTATTCATTATGTTATTCTGTTTAGTATCTCGATGGTGTGACTCTCTTTTGATGTGATGACGTTACTATGGACTTCATCATTCCATCTCTATTGCGAGTGATTCAAATGAAGATATATAATTTGACGATGATATATAATTCAGTTTAATTCCTCAACAGTATGATCCTCTTTTGATGTGGTGGCCTTACCGTGGACTTCATCATTCCCTCTCTATTGCGAGTTATCTTATTATTACTTGCTCCAGACTCTTCGTCTTAGTGTCGATCTCATCACTGTCAATCAAAACACTTGAATTTGAATATTTTGTTTGTATTTTCAGTGCACATTCTCGGTCTAAAATATTCATATATTGTTATGATAAGTTGTCCCACATCGGCTAGGACATGAACTTTGGGACTTGTATATATGGTGTTGGACAAACCTGAACTCTTGAGTTACCTTTTGGGATTAGTTAGGCCCAGCCCATATTTGACATGGTAACAGAGCCCGGTTCGTCCCGATTTGAATATACCGATGTTGGGCCCCCGATTGCGATGTCCACGCTCCAGGACCGAGCTTGGGCGTGAGGGGGAGTGTTATGATAAGTTGTCCAACATCGGCTATGACATGAACTTTGAGACTTGTATATATGGTGTTGGGCAATCCTAAACTCTTAAGCTAGCTTTTGGTATTAGTTTGGTCCAGCCCATATTTGACATATATATATATATATATATAATGCTTTGAAATAAAATAAATATAACAGTACAAACACAATACACATTTTCGCACATAAAATTGAAAAGTGTGTTCTTTATATCGCGCATATTCGTAAGCATATGCATGAATAGATATTATCAGCTCCAATGTAGAATACCTGAAGAAACGGCTTCCTGTTCGTCGACGTAGAGGTCATCGGGGTTCCGTACGACGGCGTGGACCCCACCGATAATGAAGCCGGCGGCGACAGCGATAGCCACGCTCTCGAGACAGCGCGTGAACCACAACGTCCAAAGTGAGACGACTATCAGCCCCATGATGATCAGACGGTCGTTTACGTGGAGACCGTACAGGACAAGTGGTAGATCCCGACAGAAGTAGAGGAGAAGCCACGAGACAGCGACGGCGGATCCAATACGAGTATAGATCTTGTGAACCTTCCATCTCACTCTTTAACTGGATCTCAAACGACCACGAGACAGCGACGGCGGATGTGACGATGAGAGCCGTTGGATCTCCGATCAAGAAGACGGCGATAGAAGCGACGATGAGGAGAACGTAGTTGACGCGAAAATGGCGGAGGTTAGTTTTGACACGCGACGCGGCGGTGGAGATCGACGACGGGAGGTCCACGGCAGCGAAGGCGAGGAATTCCGGCCATGGGCGGTGGTTGGAGGCTGCGGTTATAAGGTTTTGGAATGACAGAGAGATCACATCTCCGGCGGAGAGATTTATCCCAGCCGTCGCCGATGGTAACATCGCCGTGCCGCTTTGTGTTTTGTGTTCCTCGGAGATTGGTCAACTTGTTTGACCAAAACCCGAAACTTCATATAATAGCGTCTAAATTCGCTTAAAAATATGCCACGTCATCATAATTTAAAAAGTGGATACCACGTTAAATAGCAAATCCAACACAATATATAGAATGAAAAAAAAAAGTTCGTTTTGGGTCAATAGGCATTCTCCTTTAAAAATAAATTCTAATTTATATTCATGATTTTATCATAATGCGACAATCCGGATTTCGGGTCGGATTTTTCGGGTTCGGATTCTTCGGATTATCAAAAATTGAATCTAAATTGAACTCATTTGGTTTTCGGTCTGGGTTCGATCCGGATTTGGATTGTTCGGATTTTGAAACATTGAAACCAAAATATCCGAATTGTATTTGGTTTTTTTAGATATTTCGAATAATTCGGATTCTTCGAGTTTTTTGGATTATTTTGGTACGGATAATTCGGATTTTATAACGAGTTTACGTGTTTTATGGGTTATTTGTGAATTTTTGGGTAATTCCAACTTTAACATACAAAAAATTCAAAAAAATACAAAATAAAAATCCATAAACAATATCAAATAAAAACTTTTTAGGAAAATTTTTAAAAAACGTCATCGACGTGAGTGTGAATGGAAGAAAATATGTACATTAGGTTTAGGATTTTCCTTTTTTTAAATTTTTTTCGGATTGTTTGGATTCCTCGAATTATCCGAACCGATCTGAACCCAACTGAATTTTTGATATTGAACCATATAAATTTTCTATATAATTCATATATTTTATTGGATTATTCCGTCCGGATAAATTTAAATAGATCCGAATAACCCGAAATGTCCACCCTTACATTTTATTACAAGGGAAAATCAAATGGATCCGGGATTTAATTGAACTAGACGGGGCCGATTCGGTCCGACCCGGCACATCTAGGAAGGATGACGTGGGATCTTCTTATTGGTTGGACCACTATAACTACAGTGTGATGCGAAACACATGATTACCGCAGTGTTGTTCTTCGCACTAACACAAAGCCTCTCTTCTTCCCGTGTCACGGGAACAGCCGCCGACCGGAACCGGATTCCAGTTTATCGTAAAACACTGGAATCGCCGTCGTCTCTCATAAGGTAATTCAAAGATCCTTTCGGGTACATAGAATCTTTTCTTCGATACTGTCTAAAGTAGAATCTTCAGGCTGCTGTGGGGGTTAAAACCCTAATTTCCAGTCGATGAAATTACCGTTTTGATGGGTTTTAAACCCTAATTTCCAAGCGATGAAATTACAGTTTTGATGGGTTTTTCAAGAATCGGAGAACTGAAGATTGGGAATCTATACCTAGTGAGGTTTCTGTTTGTGTTTCTAGGGTTCTTGAGTTTGCTTAGTCCATTAGGATTGCTGAGATAATGGGGAGACGTCAATGTTGGATTGAGCTTAAATATGAACCCTGCAATTTCTTTCGGCAGGAGCGTCGCCGGTAAAGTTTGTCGCTTTTTCTTTGTATCTCGGAAATTTTGCGACGGGAGTTTCGCCGGAGATGTGACCGGTAATGGTTTCCATCATATAGAAGAACCCTTAAGTAAAACCTTGGAATTTAGGGATTTGGATGGTGGTTTTGATGAGAAAGCAAGTATATGTGAAAATGAGAGCAATGGCGAAAAGGGTTTTTCGGTAAAGAGTCGATTTTTAGAGAATTTAAGGCTCGATGCTACACGGGTTCTTGAGATTTTACTTAAAGATGATCCAGAATTCGATTCGAGATTAGGGTTAGATCAGTTGAATGTGAGAATATCAGGACTTCTGGTAAGACAAGTTCTTCTAGGGATCTTCAGGGAAATAACTTATGATAAGAAAGCAAAGTATGCAAAGTTAGCATACAAATTCTTCGTATGGTGTAACCAAAGGAAAGATTTTCGACAAACGGCAAATTCGTATCATTTACTTATGAAAATATTCGGAGAATGTGGAGAATATAAAGCAATGTGGAGATTAGTTGATGAAATGATGAACGACGGTCATCCAATTACAGCAAGAACATTTAACATATTGATTAGTACTTGTCATAAAGCTGGAGTGGCAAGAAAAGTTGTGGAACAATTCATCAAATTGAAAAAGAATTTCAATTTCCGACCGTACAAGCATTCGTATAATGCGATATTGCATTCGTTATTAGTCATGAGTCATTACAAATTGATTATTTGGGCTTATCAGAAGATGATAGCAGATGGGTTTCAACCAGATGTTTTGACTTATAACATCTTAATGATTGCTAATTATAGATTAGGGAAACTCGATAAGTTCTTTAGTTTATTCGAAGAAATGGGTCGAAAAGGGTATTCTCCGGATCTTCATACATTCAACATTCTCCTCCATTTATACGGTAAACAAGATAAACCTCTCGCTGTTCTCGATTTACTGAATCATATGAAGGAAATAGGTGTAAACCCGAGCGTTCTCCATTTTACTACGTTGATAGACGGATTGAGTCGAGCTGGAAATTTAGAAGCTTGTGAGTATTTTTTCGAAGAAATGCTGAAAGCCGGATTCAAACCAGATGTAGTTTGCTATACTGTTATGATCAATGGATATATTTCAGCGGGAGAAATCGATAAAGCTCAAGAATTGTTCAACGATATGATACGTAAAGGTCAATTACCGAATGTTTTTACATATAATTCGATGATTCGAGGGTTTTGTATGGCGAAGAAATTCAATGAAGCATTTTCATTGTTCATGGAAATGAAATCTAAAGGATGTGAACCGAATTTCATGGTGTATGATACATTGGTAAGTTATTTAAGGGATGCTGGAAGACTTTCAGAGGCAGATGAAGTAATAAGAGAGATGATGGAAAAAGGAAGATATGTTCATCTTGTTTCAAGGCTTAGAAAGTATAGGAGGAGATTTTAGCATTTATCTTTTTTTTTAACCCAATTTTGTAACAAAGATTCACACTTTTATGCATTTTTTTCAATTTTTTACAAAAATTATTTTTGAAAGATTCAATATTGATATTGCCAAATTGCCCTTGCAACGCAGTGCAACCCAATATGATCCAGTACGATCCAAACGCTCCATATGACCTACGAGACCCTCGAAAATCGTTGGAAATCGTTCGAAAATTATTGAAAAACACCGAAAAGCATTGAAAAATGTTGGAAACCGCTTGAAAAATCGCTTGAAAATGGTTGGAATTCGCTCGAAAATGTCTGGAAATTGTTCTCAACTTCGAAATCGCCTCTCGCTCTCTCCTCTTAAGTTTAAAATAGGTTTCGTTTCACTAACAAAATATAAGGTCGTATATATCGTTTCTCTAGTTTTTTTTATTAGATTTACGAGGATATGCGTGAAATCCTATGTTACATTGATGATTCGAGAATATTATGATGATGATGTTAAAGCTGATGCAGTTGTTTCAAACATCAAGGATGCTTTAGAAAAATTATTTAGGTACTATGAGTGAGTTTGCTCTAATAATTCACAATTATCTAACAGTCAAGTTGAAGCAAGTATTGAGCTTGAAGATCATAATTATGTAGATAACTTGTTTAAGAAATATGAAAAAATGGAAGGGCATGAGGTGATTATGAATGAATTGAAAAGTTATTTGTCAGATGTACGTGAGAAAGGAACGGATAATAGCTTTAATATCTTGTATTGGTGGAGTTTAACTGGTGCAAAATATCTGATACTCTCTCAATTGGCAAAGGATGTGTTGGCTATATCAGTATCAATGGTTGGTTCAAAATCTGCTTTTAGTACAGGTGGTCGGGTGATAGATCCATTTCGAGTTCTTTGACACTGCAATTAGTTGAAAATCTTATTTGTACTCAAGATTGAATTCGAGGAGATTATGGGCCATATGCACTTGACTTATCTTTAGAAGACATTGAGAAATTTGAAAATGGTACGATTTTTTTATATTCTTTCTTATTTATGAGTAGTTTATATATTTGATGGTATGTTTTTTTTATGTTCTTCTATTTTATTTGTGGATTTTCCAAATCCGACGACTAATGGTAGAACTTTTGCATATATGGATAAAGCATATTCTTCAGAATGAGATTTATATAAACATTGTGAAAATTTTTTATGTTGTGATGGTTTGTAATTTTTGAAATATTTTAAGACTTAGAGTTATGTTGTTATGTTTTGTAATTTTTGAAATATTGTAAGATTTAGATTTATGTTGTTATTGAGTTTTGAGTTTTTTTTGCGGGACGGATACTCGCGGGTTTTGAAAATTTTGGCGGATTTTTGCATGTACCCAAATAGCGGGTACCCACATCTTGCGGGTACGGGTACAAGTACTAAAATTAGTTACCCGTGCGGGACGGGTTCGACTACGGGTAGTAAGAATCTCACGGGTAACCGCGGGTGCCCACCCCTACTATAAGACCCTCGAAAATCGCTGAAAAATCGCTAAAAATCGTTGAAAATCGTTCGAAAATTGTTAGAAATCATCGAAAATTGTTGGAAATCGCTCAAAAATTTGATGGAAATAGCTCGAAAACGGTTGAAAATTGCTAAAAAATGACTGAAAATTACTTTCAACTTCGAAATCATCTCTCGCTCTCTCCTCTTAATTTTGAAATAGATTTCGGTTCACTAACAAAATATAAGGTCACATATATTTTTTCTCCAATTTTTTTATTAAGTTTATGAGGATATGCGTGAAATCCCATAGCAATACGAAAGTATACTTGATATTCTCTATTTTTAAAATGATAAGCTAATTATGATATTTTATTTTGAAAATAACCACGTGTATATATAATTTTATAATTTAGTTTAACAATAAAATATAAAAAGAAATATATATATATATATATTTATAATTTAGTTTAACAATATAATATAAGAAATAATTACATGTTTTATCTGAACTTTAGATATTTATTTACATTATCTATAAATTTTTAGATATTTTTGTATTAATTATTTATTATTATCGACTTTTTGTTGGTTATGTTATTTTAAATTTATATATAATAATATTTATAAGGATTTGGGATATATTTTGTATTGTATTGAGATAAAGTTGACGTTAAAATTAATTTATTTATTGGTGATAATTTAAATTTGAATGGAAAATATGTTTTGGTAACTCTCTTTTACGAGTTGACTTACCTCGGTAAATTATTTTATACACTTTTCATGTCTACTACATTCTATAAACCATTATTATTGTATGTCATATATATATATATATGCACATGAAGATGATACATGTGTCTATATAATGACATGTCCATGGTGATGCCACCAACATATGTACAAAAATAACCACATGTTTCATGTCAATATATTATGGCTCATTTAAACGACTTCTTCGTCATAATGCATATGTGAATGCACGAGTTTTCTCTATACATTCATATATATATATATATATATATATATATATAATACATAAAATAATAATAGGAATAACATGCAATAAATACTCACGAAAATGACGTATGTCATATTAAATCATTTTCACCGTTTTCATAAAACAATACTTATTGAAAATCATTCATTCCAATTTCGTTTTACACTTTCCTCCAACATTGAAAATTGTATGTATATCTAAAAGTTTATTCAATGCTGAAAAAATATTAATTACAAATTCTCATGCTTATAAAAATAATTAGAATATTAATTATGAATTTTTATATATAATGAGCATTATTAAGAATTAGAATTACTTAGATCCAAACTTATATTTAGTATAGTATATTCAGAGTTTAATTCGTCCCGATTTAAATATATTGATATTGGAAATCTCATTACGATGTTAATCTATAATATTAATTATAAATTTCTATATATTTGATTAAGGGTGTTCAATTCAGATTAATCAGACCGATTCGAATAACTTGAAAATTTTGAAATATGGATTGTTTCAAATCAAATTCCTCTAAACCCGAACCGAATCAGACCGAAACCATCCGAATTCAATTTAGGTCCAATTTTTTCAAAACCCAATAAAACTTAATCTGCAACGAAAACCGAACCGAAACTGCATTGGACAACCTATTTTTGACAAACCCTTATTGAAAGAATAAAATGAAATGAACATATACATTCTACTCTAGATTACATATATATACCCATCTACATCGTAGCTCTTAATGGTGAAATTCACATGCAGATTAAGATCAAGGGTTTGACTGGTGGAAACGTTGCATTTGCGTTTGTGTTTTGTGGTGTTTCTGTCAGTGATTGGCAGCGTTTTGTTTCATTTTGTTTAAATGATGGAAACGATGTGTTTGCGCACGATTGCGACCGGAAACAAATGGCAAAAAACTGTTGCGATTGCGTTTTGAACAAAATTATCAAAATAGACAATTCTTAATAAAATAATTTACTTAAATTTTGTTGTTTAGCGTATACTTTTTAGTTATAATTTTCAAATCTTTTAAAAAATTATTAAAATTATTAAAATATTTAAATATACAATACATATACATATATATGATTAATATAAATTATAATAGTAAGATATTTTCGTAATTTTATTAAAACGCATCGAAACGCAAATATAACGCAACATAATTCCTGATTATTAAATTCTACGTTTCACCGCATTTGGACACGATTGCGACTCAATCAATAGGCTTTAATATCGCTCGTATTCATCAGAAAACGCAATCGTCGTGTTTGCGAACGACTGCAACTCCATCAATAAATGTATAACATACACATAACACATTATATATATATATATATATATTACATTTTATATGTAAAACGAGACAATTTTTTTTTTTTCCTATCTGTTTATGTTTGAGGGTCTTTATGACCTTCTCTGGTTTACACTTACAACTAAAACTTTCTTATTCTTTCATGAGAGTTTCAGTTTATCAAAGTAGAAAGACTCTGCAAGAAAATTCTAAGTATCCGACAACACTGGAAGCCATGGCAGCTCCTGCAAAAAAGCTTTCTTTTTGTATTCAAGTGTAGTACATCGAAGAACTCAAGTGTGTTGTTGAAGGTGAAGCCGCCATGAAAGAGCTTCGTTGAACTCTTTGAGAATCTTCTAACAGCTTGATAGAGCTGAAATGGTCAGTGTTTTGATGATTCAGAGAAGAAGGATCATTAGGGTTTAACAGAGATTCATGGCTTTGAAGGTATGTTCTTGATGAAGCTTCAGCTGAATTCTGAGGTACCCATGAATTGAAATCACTTCTGAAATAGTTTCCAAATTGTTGAGGAGCAGATACTCGGTGGATCAATGGCGTTGCCATTGGAACTTGAGGTTTAGATATGAATCCGCCATGGTTGTACGGCTTTGGAGCTTCATCTTCTGTGTTAATCACCATTAAGTTCTTCCCCATTAACCTCAAAACTGGATTCGAAGCAGATGGGCTTGTAGTCGTTCGATCAATGGGCGTATCGGGTGCGTTCCCTAGTCCCGTCGTATCCAGGGCTGTGCAAAGATTAGGGTTAGGGTTAGGAAGAAAACCCGTCTGTCTCTCGGCTGAAGCCATTGTTCTTCGTTTTAGAAGCTGAGATTCTTGAAAATTCAGAGAAATGAATCCTTGAGAAGATAAAGATCTCTCCTTTCGTTGACAACAACACGGTTGATCATCGGATTTGAATCCAAAAGATCGATTTTCAATGGCGAATTCATTAAAAACGATATTATCGACGTTACTCCTTAGCGACGATACAGCGGAATCAAGATTCTTTTCTTGTCTTAGCACCATTCCAGTTGATGATGATAACTGTTCAAAGTACTTCATATGATCAGGTCGAGTATTCGATACCGTTGACGCCATTGAAAGTGGTGAATCAGATGATATTCTATCGATGAAATCCCGAGGATCTTCAGATGATCTAACTGGACTTGTAGTTAATGATGAATGTCCTGCGAAATCTTCGGAATTTATCATCATATCACGAGGACTTGGCAAGAATGAACCTGGAGGACCCGGGATTGGAATTGGCTCAACCTCGGGGAAAGACATATCGGTATCTCGGGCTTCGTCGTGAGCGGAATAATCTTCTTGTCTGACGAGAAAACTCGACGTAGATGAACGAAGAAGAGCTTGATCTTCAGAAGAAACGCCCGTGCCCGTGCCCGTGCCCGTGTACTCATCAACGGGTGTTCTTGATTGATTCCTTCTGATAAACCCTGTTCCCAAAAACCTACTCAAACTCGTACCGCCTCGTTCTTCAGCAATCCCATGGCAATTATCATCATCATCATCATCGTCTTTGTGATTATCATCATCATCATCATCATCGTTGTGTTCACTTTCGCTATCGTTATCACTTGAACTACTTGTTTCTTCATCAAAACGATCGAGAACCCGTGGAGAAGAATCAGCAATTTCGTCTTTATCGCAATCAAAATACTTAGATACCATCTGAGGACTCTCGGAACCTACCCGTTCTTCGCTCGACATTGGATCAGATATCTGATACCGATCCTCAGACGGGTTTTGGATCAGATTGTTTTCCGAATTAGTAGAATGTTCACGACCCACACGTTCATCCGAATCCCGTGACTCGATCCTCTTGAAGCTAAACCGCGTTTTACCCGCAGATTGATGCCTGATGGATTCGTTCTTACCCGATGATGACATTACATTCAATCTTCTTGATCCAAATTGTGAATAATCCTTCACAGCTTTTCCCAATCCTGAAGAACAGATCTTTTTTCGACCTAATGGCGACACGAAATTCCTATCATTCTCTGCAGATCTCGATTCAGTACCGACATAACTCGAATTATCAGTATTTCTCTTCATCGGAGACCTTTCTGTATGATCAACTTTCCGTCTTCTCACAAAGGAATTACGTAAATACGATTCATCGTTATCTAAAGGCGGAGACTTTCTTGATTCTCTTTCGTTTAGCTCTGTGAATTTCCATGGCTTCCATTGTCTCGAGCTTCCGGATAACGAAACAAGCTTTATCGGCTTACGTGTTTTCTGAACATTTTCTTCAGAATCTCCTTCTGGTTCGATCCGAATCTGTTCAAAACAAATTTAATGGCATTAAAACGAAAAGATTTCCCCAAATTCATTGTTCTTCCATACATTATAACGCTTTCGAAGAATCAAAAAAGCATAATCAAGAACGATAACGGAAAGATTCTGATATACACATACGTATATATATACGTATATATACCTTAGAAGTAGCTTTTTGAGGAACAAGCTTAAGGTATTTATGTTTTCTCTTTCCATTTCCATGGCGGTTTTTCTTCATACATTTTTTCACCATTGTTCCATCATTATCAAGCTTCGATAAAATTCGAACTTTAGTACCATTAGCATCCACATAAACATTATCTTGATCACCTGAACAATCTCTAGATCGATTCAGTAATACCCGTCGACTCATTCCATCTTCACGAACCGGCGAATTTGAATTCGAATTTGAATTCGAATTCGAACCCATTACAGCCCAACTCGTACCGTTTCGTTTATCTAATTCTTCCAATGTACATTCTTTTGCCGTAGTGTAAATATCAGTCATCAATCTGATCTTCCTAGGCTTGATTTTATGCTTTACCACTCTTGAACTTGGAATTACTGACAATGGCTTTACTGAAGCAAGACATTGATCAATATGAGCATTCAATGTAGTGTTTGAAGATGAAGAGAATGATTTGCAAACAGGGCATGTCTTTGATGACGCCATTAATTCCGATGTAAGATCTTCAATAACTGATGAATTACCAAATTTCACCACCAACCGACACTTTTTACTTGTGGGTTTGATCGGAATCTCAGTTTTGCTTCTTAAAGGTCGATCCTTTATAGATTCCAAACACTCTACTTGCAGTGGAGACTCTTGGGTCTTTTTGGTAACATTGGATGAGATATTAACTGTACATGGTTTGAGAGATTGATGATCTTCAATGGAACCCACGGATTGAAATGGAGGTAAAGGTTGTTTTACGCCATGTTTAAGACAAAGCTGTAGATTTTCTTGGGAAAATGGCCAGCTTTTCTTGACATCTTTCCTTCGAATAGCCAATACATAATCTCTACAATCATAAACAAATCAAAAGAACAAAGATCAAATGAAATCTAACAAAAAAACTCTGCTTTGTGTACGTATATGTAAAATAATAATCGAGAATTTTGAAAACCCAGAAGTGAAATAAGATTAGAAAGAAGAGATCTGATTAAATGGGTTGAAGAAGATAATGAAAGTTTGACTAAAGATTCAAACTTTTTTCTTAGAAAACGTATGGGTTGAGGAAATGGAAGCCGTGCAAGGTGTTTATAACCATTGAAAGACCAAAAAAGGAAATAAAAAAGAAAATGGAAAGGGAGAGATCATCTTCAAGGATGACAATAGAGACAAGGAAGTATTGTTTAGTGATATGAACCACACAATAATCTTCATTTACTTTGATGAAAAATCTGGATCTAATTACCCATTTCACTGGAACATGAAATTTGGAAAGAAAAAAAGGAATCTTTTTTTTTCTTTTTCTTTTAATCAGAAACCCAGATGAAGAAACCAGCAAAGATTTTAATTTTTTCACTTAATTATCAGAAACCCAGATGATGAAACCAGAAAAAGATTTGATTTTTTTCACTTAATTATCAGAAACCCAGATGAAGAAACCAGCAAAAGATTTGATTTTTTTCACTTAATTATCAGAAACCCAGATGAAAAAACCAGCAAAAGATTTGATTTTTTTCACTTAATTATCAGAAACCCAGATGAAAAAACCAGCAAAAGATTTGATTTTTTTCACTTAATTATCAGAAACCCAGATGAAAAAACCAGCAAAAAATTTGATTTTTTTCACTTAATTTTCATTTTACCTTATGCAGAAATTGTGGGTTTGATTAGGGTTGATGTTATTGATATTGCTGTTGCTGTTTTGTTGATGATCAAGTGATGATGATGATGATGGTGATGATGATGAAGATGGATCCAATAAATGAGGTGAATTCACAAGCTTCTTCTTCTTCAGTAGACATGGAAGAGAAGGATCTGATTCAAGTGGAGGGTTTTCAATGGATAACATCTGATGAAAAACTTCTTCTTCTCTTCTTTTCTTGTGCTGTTTTTCAAACAGTCACAAGTTGTTCTTCTTCTTCTTGTCCTAACAGTAATAATACCACAGTAATAATAATAATAATAATAATAATAACTATCTTTTGCCTTCTTCTTCTTCTTGTTCTTCAGATTCTTCAGCATACCAACAAGAACAGATCCAAGTCTGTAAAATCCATAAACAAATAAGGTTTTAGAAGCTTCTAGAAACATTATTTTATGTGAAAGAAGAACAAATTAGAAGATGTAAGAGAAAATGAATCATTATTTCATGTGAAGATTATTCTCTCCCCAAAGAGATTGGAGATTTGAGATTTAGTCTTTGAGAGATTAATTAATCAGATCCTTTTAGTAAAACCCAAGTTTAAAAAAAAAAAGAGATCAACAATAAAACCTAGAAAGAATTCAAAGATTTAATCCAGAAAATTCCAGAAACAGTAATAAAAGAAGATTAAGAACAAGAACAACAAACCCAAAATCAATCCATCACCCATCGATATACACACAAGTATATACATATATATGTATATATATATGAAATCTGAGAATAAACGGAGAAGAAAAATCAAATCTTTTCACTCTGCTTTGAAGGAAAAATCAAAACCAGGAAAAGAAACTGAAGCAAAAGAATCTGCAGAGAGATTTAAGAGTATACTGAAGAAAAAAAAAAAAGATTACCGAAAAAAAAAACTGATGACAAGAAGCAAAGAGATGAAAGAAGAAACTCCCAAAGGATCTATGAACAAAAAAAAAAACCAGAAGAACAAAAAAAAATCGATTTTTTTATGGAAAAATACTGACCTTTAATGGATATGGAGCTTGATATCTCAGATTAAGATCGGAGAAATGGAGTTTTGGAAGAGAAAAAGGAAGAGAGAGAGGAAGAAAATTTTGTTCTTTGAGCTGAGAGAGAGAGAGAGAGAGAGAGAGAGAGAGAGAGAGTCACCCACTCACACATAAAAAGAGGCATCGGTTCTCTCCACTCAAAAGCAAAGTTCGTACCAATCTGTGAATATGCGTTTCTGTGAACAATTAAAATTAATTAACTTAGATAAATTTTTTTTACCAACGAAATCATATATTATTGATTTCTTTTTACCTAATTTTTTTTTCTTCAGTTACTCTACTTTTTTTTATGTATTTTTATAATATAAATAGTGATATATACACATTTTTTAAAATAAATGTGAATATATTTTTTAACATAAAATGTTCTCATTTTTTAATCTTTTGGTACAATTGTTTAATTGAGTTTGTTTGAAAATTTACGATTTATGGATAAATATTTAATATATGTATTAATGATGATAAAATATGTATAACAATTTTTTGCGCAAATAATATTCATATTTTTTTCTCTTTTTACTCTACTTTTTATATATTTTTATAATATAAATAATGATATATACACATTAAAAAAATCAATTTGAATATATTTTGACGTAAAATGAATTATTTTTTAAATTTTTTGGTAAAATTTTAGTTGAGTGTGTTTGAAAATTTATGATTTATCGATAAATTTTTAATACATATTAATAATAAAATATATATAAAAAATTTTGTGCAAATAATATCCATAGTTTTGTCTTTTGTTATTCTACTTTTTTTTATGTATTTTTATAATATAAATAATGATATATACGTTTTTCTAAAACCAATTTGAATATATTTTTAACATAAAATGCTTCCATTTTTTAATCTTTTGGTAAAATTTTTTAGTTGAGTTTGTTTGAAAATTTATGATTTACCGATAAATTTTTAATATTTGTTGATGGTGATAAAATATGTATAAATAATTTACGCGCAATTTTTTCTACTTTTTTATGTATTTTTATAATATAAATAAGCTATATATAATTTTTTAAAAATCAATTTGAATATTTTAAAAATGCTTACATTTTTTAAATCTTTGGTAAGATTTCATAGTTGCCTTTAAAATTTATGATTTACTGAGAAATATTTAATACATGTGTTAATGATGATAAAATATAAATAAATACTATCTTACTGATGCGTATTGTATATAATCTAAAACAAATTTTAATTTTGTACTCCTAACACTATTTTATGGATAATGGAAATTGGCTTGACTTAAAAATATTTTCTTTTAAAAAAACAAATTTGTAATTAACGTAATATGATAAATAGTATTTGTGGGCAACATGGAGTCTGATGGAATTAATTAGGGTGATGAAATTGATATGAAAGGTTGAAATAAAGCACCAGTATCTCATTTTCTTTTTATTTCGTCCACCCATAATTCTATAATATTAACATTTCTTTTTTCTATTATAAAATAAATTCTATATTTTCTTAATTCAAAATATCGATGTTTGTATTTTCTTAGTTAAATAATTAGACAGAGTCTTGTTTCGTAAAATCATTATATTCTTTTTTGCATTTTAGATAAGGGAAAAATATTTTGGAAAACAAAAGGTAGAGTTTGGAGAAGAGAGAGAAAATGCTTTGGTCAAGGATTATAAAATAAGTTTTGTTAATAACTAGTTGACATTATAAATCATTACCTATTATTATTTTTATAACAATTCTTACATATACATTAATATTTTAAAATTTAACATGATGATTTTCTCATATAAACCATAATGTAATCAAATTTATGGAATTAGTTTAAAATTCACATTAATTTTAATTGTGGTAAATAATTCAATATATGATATTTTAAGAGATTAATGAATGAAACACAAAATAATTAACTTACCTTATATTTAATCATTATATTAAGGTGTTGATATTAGTCAAACTCAAAATAAATGAATATGTAATAGATTGTAAAATTATTTTATCGAAAACTATAAAAATTAATAGTTGTGGGATATATAATTCTAAATATATATATATATATATGTGTGTCATGAATGAATGGACCAACAATTAAACCATTATTCGGCGTATTTAGAGTATAATAATATAACAAAGTTAATGCCAAACATATAAAATCAAAGGTTAATAAATGATTTGCTTAATACAAGTTCAACACCAAATATATTGGTAAATCAATGTGTTCGCTACATACGTGCATTATATTGCATATAAATCTATTATTATTATTATCATTATTGTTTTATTTTTTGCATGTAAAGCTTTGATCCGAACAAGTTTCTTGAATATGTGGGAAACTATTATTTTTGCATATAAATCTATTATTATTTTTTGCATGTAAAGCTTTGATCCGAACAAGCTTTGATCCGAACAAGCTTTGATCCAAACAAGTTTCAGGTAGCGGGGTTTTTGGTGTACAAACGTCTCTTACGCCTTATCATGAAACAGTAGGAAGTTACTTAAGCTTAAGGAGGAAATCCCACAGTTCTTATCGTGTGCGATCAAGGATGAAAAATCAGCAATATTCTGGTTCGATAGCTGGACTAGGCTTGGTCCCCTAATCAAGTTTCTTGGAGATGATGGCCCGAGAATGCTCCGAGTCCCTCTTCTTGCAAAGGTTAAAGACATAGTCAGTTCCAACGGGTAGTGCCTTCCTGATGGAGCTCGGTCAGAGAAAGTGGTCCAGCTCTTCATAGCACTCTCTGAGACACAGATACCTTCGGATGATCGCGGTTCAGACGTGTTCTCATGGCGGCGTACCCCAACCTCCTTTGATACATCCTTCTCAACTAAACTCACTTGGCAGATGTTGAGACTTTCATCGCCCTTGGTCCCATGGTACAAATTGGTATGGTTCAAGCAAGCAACGCCTCGCTACAGGTTTATCCAATGGTTGGCCTTTCTCCACCGTCTTCCTACCTGAGATCGACTCAAGGTATGGGGTGTTACAAATGAAGACTCTTGCTTGCTCTGTGGTTCGGAGGCCGAGTCCCACGAACACATCTTCTTTGGTTGCGAGTTTAGTGCCGAGCTATGGCTTAGTTTTGTCTCCATTTGCTTCTCTGATCCACCACCTTCTCTCCACACATCCACTGGTGGTTTGCGCAACCCAATAGGCCTTCTCAGCTGGTGGTTCTCCTGAAGATCATCATGCAGGTTTGTGTCTACTCTTTATGGGGTGAATGCAATTCCAGATTACATAGCAGCCGTAGTACTTCCATGAACTCCCTTCGTGAAATGGTTGATCGAAGAATTGTACAACAACCCACGTCAGGAAACGAAAGAACGAAGAATTCGAGATTGTATCCTTTCTCTGCAAGACCTTGCACCAAATCAGGAAAACTCTCTCCTTCTCCTCTGGCATAGCCGCCGTTGTTGATTCTTGATGAGTTAAGCTCATAACTCTTTTGTATATGTTTTAGTGGTGGTCCTTATATGGGGTTTGTATCTCCTTTTGTAATAGGTGTTCCTATTAACCTATTGTATCTTACTTATATAGATATATAATACACATGTTTAACAAAAAAAAAATTCTTGAATATGTGGACACATTTCATCCATATAATAAATTAAATAATCGTGTATTTATGTAGAATTCGTATAATTATACAAGTTAACGGAAACGACCAAAACGGTGTTTATTTTTCCAATAAATCTAAATTTTGTTTAAATTCATAATAATAAAATATATTTAATGAAAAAAAAATTAAACAAATTCCAAAATATAAAATGAATAATAAAATTGTTTTTTAAATATGATAATAAAAATCGGAAAGAAAACAAAGCTATGAGTTTATATCTATAATAGACTATTACCTACCCTAGCATCAACACCCTTAATTTTTTTTCCTGAAATATATATATATATATGTATTATATACCATGTTCCTTTGCTTTATCATTTTAATTGGACCCGCTTGGAGTTCGTATCTAAGAGCTTAAAAATGTCGGTTTTGGTCATAGTTTTATTCAAAATATATTTTTTTGTGTATGTTAAATTTTAATATCATTTATATAATTAATTATACGAGCCTGAGAGTTTATATCTTCTACATACATTTTGTGATTAGTGTTAGAATGTGAAATGAAATTGATTCTCCATGAATTTAACAATGAGCTTAATATATATATATATATATATATATTATATAACAAAATCATTTCGATTGAAAAGTATTTATACCATAATCTATAATCTACTATCCAAAAACTTTAAATCATTATGAATCAAATTTGAGATTTAAAATATAAAAATATTTATAAATATCCGATTATAAGATCAATTTTAATATTAGACCGTATAATTTATCTAACCCTACATGACAACATATAAATTAGCATTAAATTTTTAAATACAATAATAAATTTTATTATTTTAATTGGATATAAATAAACATACCCATTACAAGGACACTTCAATATTGAAGTTTACGTATAAATTGAAAATGTATTTATTTTGTTAATTATTTTTCCTCAACAACAACATTCTATAAAAGTTATTAATCAATAAACTTCATAAGTTATTATTACATATATTTAATATATAATACTACCGACTATATATATATATATATTATATAATGCTTTTATTCAAGGACTTATTTTGGCTTGTGAGAGATTGCATGGGAAAAGGACAAAAACAAGTACAATTTATTTATCCCCAAATACAAAGCATGACCACCTTTAATAAACTCGTAAATTTCGTATTAATTAACTAATCAAACGAATTTCCAAACGGCTTTATGTATTATGAAATTAATTTAGCATTAATTAATGTATTAGATAATTTAAAGTTTTAGGTATATAAATAAAAATAATTAATTATGGATGGTTTTTGTCAAGCGAAGCAATTATTAGACAGCGTCATATGATAACGTGTATCGTTGAAAATAGAGCTATTGCCAAACTCGCTGTACTTCCACTTCATGCCCCTATATTTTCTTTTTTATTGAGTAAACATTTTTTATAAATTTTTTTTACTAATTTTAAATTTCATATATAACGAAAAAAGAGCTTTTTACAAAAATTTTTAATATATTCCGAGAGGGCTTACAATTTAAATAAAAGATACTATAAATAACTCACCATAAACGATGATAATAAAATATACAACACCTCCCATATAAAAGAATAACACCTCAAGACAAATAAGTTTAGTAAGTCACATGATAATTTACAAATTATTATGTTATATTCGATAATAAAATAATTATAGTTTATTAGACTATAATTTATTTTAATTTGAATTCTCAAATACAATATTTTTGTTTCAGAATTGAATTTGAACGTAATGAATAATATTAAATTATTTTTATATCACCATAAATTTATATATATAATATTAGATAATTATTAATTATTGAAATATTTTTTGGATTAATTACTTTCAAAATTATATTTGGTAGTAATAACGAATTCAACTTTTAAAAGAAACAAATCATCTATGAAAAGATAAATAAATGGAGATTAAAAGGATATTGTCCATTATTAATGATACAATTAATAAACTATATTGAGTTTGTGACAATTATTTGTAAATCCAACAAGAAAAAAGTGGTTCATATGTAAAAATAGTTGATACATTCATATTATGCATATTGGGTATCGTTATAATAACATAAATGTGATTGGAATTAGATTGAAATAAATTTATAACCATATCGAATGTACATTATACGTCGTTTAACATACAAAATTTAAATGTATATAACCATATTGGAATATAATAGTACGTCTAACAATGACATTAAATATTGTCGACATCCTCATCCATTTTCCACGTTTTAATCCAGTCACGTATATTCCAATATATATATATATATATACTCAAAATAAAATAAAAAGTGGGTTTCTTAACCTAAATAAATTCTAAACCATCAAGTTTCTCAAACCATAATTCTTTTTATTATTTTATTGAAGATTTAACAATCTTTATTTTCATATTTATATTCGTTAAACCACAAAACCTATATAAAAACATGAAAATTATATATATTTAATAGATAAATTCAATTGCATAGTCAATATTTAAAATCCATGATATTTAATATGGAGAACATCAATATTTGACATATATATATATATATTGCAATCTCGTGTCTAGTTTAAATATAATAGATGTAAATGACGATTGTTAAATATTTATAAAATAATTAACCAAAAAAAAATATTAGGAATCAAATATTGGGAGAAATCGATTTTCCACGTTTTAATCCGTTCACGTATATTCCAATATATATATATATATATATAAACACAAAATAAAATAAAAAGTGGGTTTCTTGACCTAAATAAATTCTAAACCATCAAGTTTCTCAAACCATAATTCTTTTTATTATTTTATCGAAGATTTAACAATCTTTATTTTTTATATTTATTTTCGCTAAACCACAAAATCCATACAAAAGCATGCAAATTATATAACTTATATATATTTAATAGATAAATTCAATTGCATAGTCAAGATTTCAAATCCATGATATATATTAAATATGGAGAACATCAATATTTAACATATATATATATTGCAATCTCGTGTCTAGTTTAAATATACTATATGTAAATGACGATTGTTAAATCTTTATAAAATAATTAACCAAAAAAATATTATGAATCAGATATTGGGAGAAATCGATTTTATGTGGTATTATTGTAATAAGGGGCGAATAAAGACGAGTACATGCATGCATACTACAAATTAGGTTAATCCCTCCCCGTCCACGTACGTTGTGCAGACGTACCAACTTTATTTATTTATTTATTTACTTATTTATTTATTTTTAAAATTATGTGTAATATTTGCTTATGCATTTTCGATGTTTTTTATTATCAAACCATGTCGGATTTCAAGCAAAACCAAATAAAATGATCCCACCTTTATTCGGATTAATTAACATGTTAATATGAATATTCGCCATTATTATTATACTACGTTTAGTGTCAAATTTGTTTTAAAGTATTAAATTCATATATTAACTACATTTTTATAAATAAAATACGTTATCTTTAAAATAATATATGAATTATTTTATGATTATTATTTTGTAGACGATATAATAATTGATGTATACATTGTTGATAACACATACTAATGAACTAATTTAAAGATTATAATCATAATACATATAAAAAAGTAGGTTTTGTATAGTTTTGATATTTTTAAATAAATTAATGTATTTTTATGCGATGTTTTTATTTTTATTAATGTTCTTTTATGAATATTATATCAAATTATATTTAATAATGTTTTGTTATATATATATATATAAGTCAAGTTGCATTAATATTTATTTTGGATATCCATTGCTATACGTAAATATATACATTACATTTTTATAGTAAATTTGGATACTTTTATAATTTATATTTTATGCAGTTAATGTTTTGGGTTGTGTTTTTTGTTATTTGAGGTTCAAGGAATATGGATGCATTTAATTTTTTTTTTTTGGGTCGAACTGGACGCATTTAAATTCATTTTTTTTTGTGGTATTGGAAAAAGTAGGACACGAATATCGATGCATATGTATGTGTTCATTGCATTTTACATATATAGTATATGTGTGTATGTAATTGTGTGGCGCGTGTAAGAATAAAAATATAAAAATGAATATTGAAGAAAAAAATCTTGTTTTTTTATAATTATTATAAAAAATTATTCACGAAGAGTGGAAAAACAACGGACCAAAGATTTTTAGATTCAACGTGAAAACGACGTGTCGATTGTCTGTCTGCTTCGTGGGTCCCACACCCAATTACTCATTCCTTCTCTTTATATATATTACACATAACATGTAAATCATACATATCTATATATATATATATATATAGGTGATAAATGAATTATTAGATTGGCTCTTATTCAACCAATTTATAAACGTGTTTGTTTTTATAATGCCTAATTTTGTTAAAGAAAAATTAAGATACATATAGATTAGGTAATTTATGAGTTTTAGAAGTTTAAATGGAAACTTATAACAATAAAATGAAAAAAATATAAAAACATTAGTTAATTTATTTATTATTTATTGGGTTTGAGTTAAAAACTTATAATTTTATATTAAAATCTGATTAATTTTAATTGAATATATTATTAATTTTGTTTCAAAAGGCGAGTACCATATCAAAATTTATAACATATCTAAGACAATACAATAATATATATATATATATCCTTTCATTATCAATCAATTAATTAAAATTGAAAACTCGGAATTACATATTTAAATTAATATTTTTTATGAATTTATTTTTGGAAGTATTCTTTAGTACTATATATTTTTATATGGTGGATTGTAATTAAATTTTTTGAATATTAATTATATATATGCATATATATATTTTTTATAAAAATGAAAACTCGCATCGGACCGATACATTAGTTATATAATTCACTTTAGAACATAATAAACTTGTTAATATAAATTTCTAAGTTACCATATTTCATAGAATTAAAAAAACACACTATACTATAATATACAATGATTTTTTTTCGTAATTAAAGATTTTTTAATTGATAATAATATGTTATATAATGTAAATATGTTGCGGAATGAAGAAGAGAAACTAGATAAATTCAAATCCTCACATAGCAATACAAATACTGTAAAAACACAAGTAATATTATAGTCTGAATTCAGACTTACAAGAAATAAAAATACAGGAAAGGAGTCCAAGATCAAAACATAAAATGTAGAGGAAATACAGACTGAAGTTCATGGGACAAAAATCAAATATTCAGAAGAAACTTCTTCCCCATCTAAGCTGGCACAAGACGACAAGAAAGCTCCTGATCAGGCTGAGAAAGGAATAACAAACTTTGGGATACAAATCAGTAACAGATTTGCTCTGTTGGCAGATATCTAACGGATCATTCTTCCCTTTCTGCCCTTGATATATTTCTATAAATTCTTGGTCTTAGTCTGATGTAATTCAGTGAGAAAAAAACGTTTTGAATACAAAAGAATGAAGTTCTGAAAATCTCTTATCAGTCTAAATATTCTTTGCTTTTCATTTCCTCTCTGGTTTTGCATTTATCTACTGATTCATGTTTGTTTTCATGGTATCAGAGCTTAGCATCCAGAGTGTTTGATTTCAATGGACAATGAGAAATTTCCATTTCCTGTTCATGTCAATATTTCTAACTTTGTATCTCTCAAACTATCAGATACAAATTATTTAAAATGGAAATCTCAAATTGAATCACTCTTGAAAAGTCAATTGCTATTAGGTTTTGTTGATGGATCTATTCTCAAACCAAATGAGACTGTGATCTTTCAGCAAAATGAAACTCAAATAGTGGCTCCAAATCCACAATTTAAGGCCTGGTATAAGACTGATCAGTTAGTGAGATCTTGGATATGTGGTACACTAACTGAAGCAGTGTTTGGTCTAGTCATTGGAGTAGAGATATCTCGTGAGGTATGGATTGCTCTTGCTCGGAATTTTAATGTTGTTTCAGTCTCTCGTGAGTATGATTTGATGGCATCATTATAGAATTTGACTCAAGATGATAAAACTGTTGCTGAATATCTTATGAAATTTAAATCAATTTGTGATCACCTAAGTTCTATTGGAAAACCAGTGTCTGAATTAATGAAGATATTCAGATTACTTCAAGGTTTGGGAAAAGAATTTGAAGCATTTAGTACTGTGATTCACACAAATATGTATAAACCACCTTATCCTACATTTGATGAAGTAGTGTCTCAGCTTACTAGCTTATCACTGAATACAAAGTATCAAAAACCAACTACAATTAGTCCACACATGGCCTTTACAACCCAATCTGGTGCAAACAGAGATAATATGTATCAAAGATCTAGAAATAACAACAGATATAATGGAAATAATAGAGGTAGAGGTGGATATACCTCTAGAGGCCGTGGATTTCCTCAACAGAATTATCTACAGTCCACTCAAAGGAATTATCAAACAAATGAAAGAAGTGTACCCAGATATGTCTGTCAGATTTGTGGAAAACCAGGACATGATGCCTTAAGGTGTTGGCATCGATTTGAAAATTCATTTCAAGCTACTGAGGTGCCTCAAGCACTCACTTAGGGGTGTCAAACGGGCCGGCCCGGCCCGAACCGAACCCGGCCCGAACCCGTTGCGGCCCGGTTCATTCGGGTTCGGGCCCGGCCCGGCCCGTTTTAAACGGGCCGAAAATCTTAGTCCCGTGGCCCGGCCCCCGAGCCCGCGTATTTCGGGCGGGCTTCGGGTGGGCCCGCGGGCTCGGGCTGTTTTTTACACCCCTACAATGGATAAATCAGGGAGAGAGTGGTTTCCAGATTCAGGTGCTTCATCACATATGACAAATTCAGTTGACAATCTAAACAATGTTCAACAATACAATGGAAATGAGTCAATGATGATAGGTGATGGAGCTTTCCTTCCAATCACAAATATGGGATCAGCTTCAATAGATACAGTTTCAGGTAAACTGATTTTAAATGATGTCTTAGTAGTTCCTACTCTTGAGAAACAATTGTTATCTGTTGCTTAACTTACTTCAGATTATCCTTGTTTCTTTATATTTGATAATAATGGAGTTGTTATAAAGGACATGGTTACACAGAAAAGCATAGCTCAAGGAAGGAAGCATGATGGGATCTACATGCTGGATAATCAGTCTACCAGAGAAGCATTTCAACAATGTTTTTATTCAGTCAGAAACAGAGCAACTTCAGAGGACATATGGCACCAGCGCTTGGGTCATCCTCAATTTCAAGTAATACAAAATCTTAGTTCAAGAAATGCTATTAGCATAACTAAGAAGAGTTCTGGGTTATGTTCTCCCTGCCAACTTGGAAAAACATCTAAACTTCCATTTCTTAAGTCAGTTTCAAAAGTAAATAGGCCCCTAGAATGTATACATTGCGATCTTTGGGGACCTGCACCAGTTACTTCTAATCAGTCTTTCCGATATTATGTGGTGTTTATTGATGAATATTCAAGATATGTTTGGTTTTATCCTTTACAAAGGAAGTCTGATTTCTGTTCTACATTTTTTATGTTCCAAAAGTTAGTGGAAAATCAACTGAAACAAAGGATTACAATTTTTTAGTGTGATGGAGGAGGTGAATTCACAAGCAAAAGGTTTCTAGAACATCTTGCTATCTGTGGAATAAAACTTCAAATGTCATGTCCTTACACACCACAACAAAATGGATTAGCTGAGAGGAAACATAGACATATTATTGAGCTTGGTCTTACCATGATTTTTCAGTCAAAGGTGCCTTTGACATATTGGGTAGAAGCATTTTTTACATCAAGTTTTCTTATAAATCTTCTACCTACATCTGTGCTGAAGGACAATGCAACTCCATTTTCAATCTTAAATGGATATGAACCAGATTACTCATCACTCCGTGTGTTTGGTTGTTCTTGTTTCCCTAACCTCACACCATATGCAAGTCATAAACTGGAGCCTAGATCATTGCAGTGTGTCTTTCTAGGATATAATGCAAAATATAAAGGATACAGGTGTTTATATCCACTTACATGGAAAGTATATATCACCAGACATGCAGTTTTTGATGAGTTGAATTTCCCATTTCAGAATATTTATTCTTGGCTTTGTCCTAACTACTCTACAGATTTGTTAAAATTTTGGCAGCTTGGATCCTGCAGCACTAATTCTACAAGAGAATCTAGTCAGAGGTCACCAATATATCAGTCACCTCCTCAGGTTACAGAAGTTCAGACTGAATTCAATTCACAATCTACATCTACTGTCACAACAGAAACAAAAAATGTTTTCAATCCAGAAGGAGCTGAGTTCATATCTCCAGCAGTTTCCACACATCCTATGATTACAAGAGGTCGAGCTGGAATTTTCAAGCCTAATCCTAGGTATGCTCTCAATACTTCTACTGGTAGTATACCATCAGAACCAAAGTCCATAGTTTTTGCTTTTAAACATCAAGGATGGTGTTCTGCAATGGATGCAGAAATTGAAGCATTACAAAGAAATAAGACCTGGATATTAGTACCTTTTTCACAGAATATGAATGTTTTGGGATGTAAGTGGGTTTATAAAACCAAACTGAAATCAGATGGATCGTTAGAAAGACTCAAGGCTAGATTGGTAGCCAAAGGATTTCATTAGGCAGAGGGAATAGATTATATGGAAACATATAATCCAGTGGTAAAAACAGCCACAATCAGAATTGTACTCTCTATTGCAATTACAAGTCAATGGAAGATTTGTGAGCTTGATGTAAGCAATGCGTTTCTCCATGGTGAGTTAAGTGAAGAGGTATACATGCAGTAGCCCCCTGGTTATGTAGACAGACATCATCCAGATTATGTATGTCTTATGAAGAAAGCCATTTATGGGTTGAAACAGGCTCCTCGTGCCTGGTTTAACAAATTCAACACCTACCTTCTGGAGTTTGGATTTGTGTGCAGCAGTTCTGATCCGTCTTTGTTTGTTTACAGAAATGGTGGTGATATTCTTGTACTCTTATTGTATGTGGATGATATTATTTTGACAGGAAGCTCTCCTTGTCTAATACATGAGCTCATTGCTACACTTAGTTCAACTTTCTCAATGAAAGATCTTGGAGACCTGCATTATTTTTTGGGAGTACAAGCGATATTTCATTCTGGTGGGTTGTTTCTCAACCAAACTCAGTATGCTCAAGACCTTCTGGTAAGAGCTCATATGCAGGATTGTCAGCCATTGGCCACACCATTGCCATTATATCAACATTCTTCTGATACAGATTTACAGGAATATTCTGACCCTACTGAATTCAGGAGTCTTGTTGGAGCTCTACAATATGTAACCCTTACAAGGCCTGACTTGAGCTATGCAGTGAATTCTTTATGTCAGAAGATGAATGCTCCATCTTGTGGTGATTACAAGCTCTTAAAAAGGGTTCTGAGGTATTTAAAAAGGACTTAGCTCCGTGGATTATTTCTTCATTCAAACAGTAAGATGAACCTTCATTCCTATAGTGATAGTGATTGGGGAGGTTGTAAAGAGACTCGCCGATCAACAACTGGTTTTTGTACATTTTTGGGTTGCAATTTAATATCTTGGTCAGCAAAACGGCAACCAACTGTTTCACGTTCTTCTACAGAGGAAGAGTACAGGGCTATGGCTAGTCTTGCAGCTGAGCTCACTTGGATTTCTTTTGTTCTCAGGGATCTTGGAATTGTTCAGCCTTCTCCAGTAGTGTTACATTGTGATAATCTCTCAGCTATGTATCTGTCTACGAATCCAGTTTTTCACAATCGAAGTAAACATATTGAACTTGATTATCATTTCATTAGAGAGAAGGTAGCACTTGGATCAATTGTCACAAAACATGTCTCCTCAGAATCACAGCTTGATGACATTTTTACAAAGCCACTTCCTAATCATCGGTTTCATTCTTTGTGTTGCAAACTTGGTCTTGGATATTTACCCAATCCAAGTTTGAGGGGGAATGTGAATATGTTGCAGAATGAAGAAGAGAAACGAGATAAATTCAAGTCCTTACAGAGCAATACAAATACTGTAAAAGCACCAGTAATATTACAGTGTGAATTCAGACTTACAAGAAATGGAAATAAAGGAAAGGAGTCCAAGATCAAAACACAAAATGCAGAGGAAATACAGACTGAAGTTCATGGGACAAAAATCAAATATTCAGAAGAAACTTCTTCCCCATCCAAGCTGACACAAGACGATAAGAAAGCTCATGATCAGGCTGAGAAAGGAATAACAAACTCTGGGATACAAATCAGTAACAGATTTGCTCTGCTGGCAGATATCTAACGGATCATTCTTCCCTTTCTACCCTTGATGTATTTCTATAAATTCGTGGTCTTAGTCTAATGTAATTCAATGAAAAAAAAAACGTTTTGAATACAAAAGAATGAAATTCTGAAAATCTCTTATGAGTCTAAATATTCTTTGCTTTTCATTTCCTCAGCTGATTCATGTTTGTTTTCATATAAGATGTTATATATTTAGCAGCCACTTAAAATTTATATAGATTTTTCGTCGTCCAACGTAAATATTAAATATGAAACAAACAACATAAAAAAATGACCTTAAAGAATATCATTATATTATTTTTCATTTTATCCTTAATTCAAAGTTACATCAAATTAGAAATATAAAATTTAAGTTATATATATATATATATATAACGAGTAATGTTCAAACTAATATATAATATTGTACAAAATATCGTTATATATATATTTATATTGCAAACAGCGAAATACACGATGATGATATATATATAGATATATTATTATGATTATAGTTAATTGGACCTTTGCTGACAAGACATGATGCATTGCATGTGCATGTTTTTCCAAATCCTATCGGTTACTTTAGATATCAAATTCACTTTAAAACCAGAAATGATAATTTATCCAAATAGACAAAATTAAAAATAAAAAAAAATGTTAAGACGACCACTATATACTGGGAAAGTTATTAATAGCATAAAATATTCTTCAACAAATTATCCTTAAGTATTATATATATATATATATATATAGAACACAGCCACAACCAAATATAAACGAGTTGTCATTCTTGGATAAGATAATATTGTAAAACTTGATAAGATTAAGATCACAATATAAAGGCATTAATAATTTTTATTTAAGTCTATCACAATATTTTATCGATGACGTAGACTAAAATAAAATAAAACTAAACGTTATTGGTATTCTTCGTTTTTAGAAATTTATAAATATAAACTTAAACTTTTTCTTGTTCATTATCTTTTGCATTTTATAACTTGATTATAAAATTCAGTCATTTTTTTTTGTTTTTCTTTATATTAAAGGTATAATATTTTTCTAAAGAGTTTTGATTTCTTATTCGGTCTCAAATTTATATTGTAAAGATTAACTGCATCTTTAGTTACAAACATAATTATCTATATATGTTTTTAATATGACAGTTAGCCTATAAATACATTATTATAAACAAACATGAATGATTATTTTAATATAAAACATAAATTCGTAAATATTTTATATAAAAAATATGTTTTAAATTTAAAAAAAGGATATGACTACATTACTATGTAGACGGCGTAAAACAAATTTGCTTTGATTTTTAAGTGTAATATTATATTTCGAAATTTATTACAAATTTATATTTTAATATAAATATATAGTAATTTATATAGTATTTTGAAAAAAATAGATATAACTTCATATATATATATATGAAACGAGATTGTCCATTTGAAAGAGATATATAGAAAATTTAGGAACATTTTCCATGATGTGTGAGTAATAAATTAAATGAAATCGCTTTCCTCGATAATAAAATAAAATGAAAAAGAAAAATGGATTGACGTAATGGCGTAGATTTTTTCCTCCATAGAAAAAACTTAAAAAAAAAAAAATAGAGAGACCATTTGTCACACCGACAAAGACGTCTAACCGTGCCCATCTCACACCCTAACTCTCACCTTTCTTCCATTTTTTATGATAATATATATATATATATATATTATTGTCAACTTTTTATTTATTTATTAATTTTACTTATTGGCATCAATTTATTTATTCATTACAATTTGTATTATATGATTATATATAAAATAATCTATGCAAAATCTCATTAATATTGAAAACGAGTAGCCAAAACAGAAGATCCGTTAGGTTTGATTATTTCGGATTTCGATTCGGATTTCGATTTGGATATAATGAGTACGGATTATTCAGGTTTTAAAAATCATAACCGAATAGTAATTGAATTTAAATCGATTTGGTTTGGTTGTACAACCGTTCGCTTCGGTTATATCAATAAAATATTATAACCAAAGTAAATCTGAACTCTAATTTGTTCGGTTATTATTCGATTATTGTAATTTTATAATATAAAATATAATGTATTATCATTATTTAAATTTGATATTTAAATTTAATTATTAATTATATCTAGATAAATATCATTTGATAAATACATTTATTTATACTTTTTATATTTCATGTAACCAATCAGTTATTTACGGTTATTCGGTTAATAACCGAACCGAATTAAATCTATTCGATCTTTTAACTTTTATATCCAATCGGTTATTTTATCTATATCCGAACCGAATGACCATAATTCAGTTCGGTTTGATTCGGTTTTATATAACCGAATCGAAATGTTCACCTCTATCTAAAAATATTTTTTTCTTTGTTGTTAGAGTTGTTATTCGATAAAATTATATTATTTATTATGCAATATAACTAAATATCAAATATAAAGTAGATGTAATTAGATAAAAAATTAGATAACAATTTAAAGTTGTTTATATAAATACTTTTCTTTATTCTACATGTCTTTGAAAAATACATAATATAATTGATATTTCAACATCGAAATGTCTAAACAATGATTTAATATTATCTAATTCATATATATATATATAAGTATAAATATTATACGAAAAACAAGATAATATGAAAAATATCATTAGATAATGGGCTTACACACGATTATGAGGAATGAGATAATGTTGTTTTAAAAGACGTTAAAATTTTACAAATTAAAATAATATTTTAGATTATTTTATAATTTATAAAAATTTGACATAAACACACACATATATAAAGCCCAAATATAAACTTTGAACTTTTAGGTCCAAATAAAGTAGGCCCAAGAAGAAGTTATGGCAGAAGACTGGAAGAAGAGGGCTCGGAATCTGAGAGCCGATTTCAATCCGAGAAACACCGGCGAAGGATCTTCGAGGACGTTCTGCATCCATATTTGAGATCGGAATCTCATCGGAAAATCTACGGAGGCGAGGATTAGGAGGATGTTTTTGTGACGAAGGTAAGGAAAGGAGAGATATGTCTTCGGGAGGAGCCGGAGAGTACAGCGAGAAGAGGCATCTGTTACGATCCAACGACGGCGATGACGGAGGTGACGATCGAGATGTTGAAGCTCAGTCTCCTGCGATTAGAAGCAGTGGAGGAGGAGTTAGGGATTTGTTAAAGCATTTGGATCGGGGAATTTCGCTCTCCGGTCGACGTCTAAGCTTCAAACGTCTCGACAATAGTAGAGTTGATAGAGAACATCACCATCCGTCTTCTCCTTCTTCTTCTTCTTCTTCTTTGGCGTTGTCTTCTAGAGCAGAACACCTCCATGGTGACGAGCATCATGATTTCCGACATTTTGGACACGAACATGATGAAGGTAACGATGTTCTCGGCGACAGTGCTCCGCCTGAATGGGCTCTGCTGCTCATCGGCTGTCTTATCGGTGTCGCCGCCGGCATATGCGTTGCGGCCTTCAATTCAGGGGTACGATCATAATATCGACTATTCATTTCACATTTGATTTATTATTTTGTGCATTCTTAGATCGATTCGTATGGATTAGATTCCGGGATTAGCTGTTTGGCTTCAGATTCGATGGAGTAGTGTTTGGTATTTGCTTTGTTTAGGTTCATGTAATTCATGAGTGGGCATGGGCTGGTACTCCGAACGAGGGTGCTGCTTGGCTTCGGCTACAGAGATTAGCAGATACCTGGCATCGGATTCTTTTAATTCCTGTTACCGGAGGAGTTATTGTGGGAATGATGCACGGTTTACTCGAAATCTTAGACCAAATCAGACAATCTACTAATTCTCAAAGGCAAGGACTTGATTTCCTTGCTGGTATATTCCCCACTATAAAGGCCATCCAAGCTGCTGTAACCCTTGGTACGGGATGTTCATTGGGTCCCGAGGGACCTAGCGTCGACATTGGGAAATCCTGCGCCAACGGGTTTGCCCTTATGATGGAAAACAATAGAGAAAGAAGAATAGCTCTCACTGCTGCTGGTGCAGCTTCTGGGATAGCATCAGGTGTTATTCAGACTATATTGAATATCAATTCAATTCCATTGCTTGTAGTTGTAAATGGACCAATCGGTATCATATTTTTTCTTCTGCTCGTTGATGTATAAGTGTCCAATTTAACTGTTTCGATCTTTCTATCCTTGCTCCAGGTTTCAATGCAGCTGTGGCTGGTTGTTTCTTTGCTATCGAAACTGTCTTAAGACCTCTTCGTGCTGAGAATTCTCCTCCATTTACAACAGCGATGATAATCTTGGCTTCTGTTATATCATCTACCGTGTCAAATGCATTGATGGGGACTCAATCCGCTTTCACAGTCCCGTCATACGACCTAAAGTCTGCTGCGGGTATGTTTCTATTAATATCGGGTTCAATTCATGGTAGCTTCTGCTCTGTCTTCTGAGCAGTATATGATCCGAGAATGATTTGATATCCATATTTTGCTATGTTAAAATACTAAAGATCAAAGTATATTCACTATAATGGGTCTTTTGTTTTCAAAATTCCAACATGTTTTTCACTTTGTCTCCAGAACTCCCTCTGTACCTGATATTAGGCATGTTATGTGGTGCCGTTAGCGTTGTATTTTCTCGCCTTGTCGCGTGGTTTACCAAATCATTTGACTTCATCAAAGACAAATTTGCCCTTCCTGCCATTGTTTGCCCTGCATTAGGCGGCTTAGGAGCTGGTATGATTGCTCTTAAGTACCCTGGAATTTTGTATTGGGGTTTCACAAATGTTGAGGAAATTTTACATACGGGAAATAGTGCTTCAGCTCCCGGAATATGGTTATTGAGTCAATTAGCCGCTGCCAAAGTAGTGGCTACTGCTCTGTGTAAAGGCTCTGGACTTGTAGGTGGTCTATATGCTCCAAGTTTGATGATTGGTGCTGCCATTGGTGCTGTATTTGGAGGTTCAGCTGCAGAAATCATCAATAAAGCCATTCCTGGAAACACTGCTGTTGCTCAGCCTCAAGCATATGCCCTGGTAAGCTTTTTCCCTTGCCATTTATAGCCCATCTCTCAGTGCAACTTTCTGATTATAACCCGATCAATGACCTCAAAATTCTCAGGTTGGAATGGCGGCAACGTTAGCTTCAGTTTGCTCCGTGCCCTTAACATCAGTTTTACTGTTATTCGAATTGACGAAAGATTATAGAATTCTGCTTCCTCTCATGGTAATTTCCCCCCCTACAAATTTCTTCTCATTTGGCTTAATGACGCACATGGGGTGGCCAATCCAAGTTACCCGGATCGATCCGAATCGGATCGAGCCGAACAACCCGAACCCGAATCGTTTGGAATATGGGTTACCCTAAGAACCCATATGGGTTCAAATTTCAGAACCCGTTCGGGTCGGTCCGATTCGGGTTCGGGTTGAACCCGAGCAACCCAATTTAAAAAATAAAAATAAAAAAATATAATTTAATTTTTTTATTATAAACACTAAAAAATATTAGTATATTTTCTTTTTTATATATATTTATGTTATAGTTGATATTTTTATTTTGTTTTATATTAAAAAAACGAATTATTTAAAGGATTCTAAAACCGAATAACTCTAAATTATGTATAATACCCTAAAATCCTGAACCCGAGTAACCCGAACAACACGAATAACCCAAACTACCTGAAAAACCCAAATATCAAAATGTAATTCGGGTTATTTTGGATCCAATGCTTTTGAACCCGGACAACCCGAACCGAATCCGGACCGAAAACATTCGGGTTCAATACGGGTCCAATTTTTCAAAACCCGAGGAACCCGAACCCGGATTGGGCACCCCTCGAAGGTTCCTTAGAGGCAGATTCCGAACCGTTTATATCATCTTGGGTTAGTCATCACTGTAATAAATTCCGAAGGCCTTTCGCTCCAAAATCAGTTATTCCAAGCTGTAAAAGGCTCCATCTATCATCCTCTTATAAACCCTAGAGTCCCAAGCTATAGTTTACAATGGCATAAGAGAAATGAAATGATCATTTTATTGGACCTTTTTATAATTGAGGGATAATGTTAACTTGTCATATTTTGGCCTTTTGAGATCTGATTTTGCAATGAACAGGGAGCTGTTGGATTAGCAATATGGGTTCCCTCTGTTGCAAATCAAGGCAAAGAAGGTGATTCATCCGATAATCGAAACACAGGGAGAAGATATTCTTCTGTTTCGTCCATTGAACATAAAAACGAAGGTGGGCGTAGTCGTTCCGATGGTGCTGACTCTTTGGAGCTTTCTGTTATACCGAACACTAACCACAAAACCCTAGACGAAGAAACTATCCTCGAAGGCGTAAAGGTCGGTCTTTTTGTTCTTCTCAAATACGTTTTCCTTTTCTTTTCGCCCTGTTTATGAAGGTTTCGTCAGGTGTTAGGTCTCGGTTTGGATTCTCGTCATAAAACAAGTAAACGTGCTTTCGGCTTTCGGCTTTGGTTTTCAGGTTTCTCGGGTTATGTCTAAGAATTACGTGAAGGTTTCACTCGGTTCAACTATAAGAGAAGCTAGAAAATGTCTGAATGACAGCCGTCAAAACTGTCTTCTCGTGGTTGATGACGACGATTTCCTAGCCGGAATCTTAACGCATAGCGATATCAGACGGTACTTGTCCAAGAACGATCCGATATCATTGGATGTACGTAAAACACAACCAACACTTCCTATTTAATCTTTGCATATGAATGAATAAAAACGCATTTACGGTTGAACCTCTTGTAGGAGAATTCGTGTCCCGTCTCTTCAATTTGTACGAGGAAGATAAGCTATCACGGTAAAGAACGTGGACTATTCACGTGTTATCCCGATACGACCGTTGGGGTTGCCAAAGACTTAATGGAGGCTGGAGGCATCAAACAATTACCCGTCGTTAAACGCTACGAAGACGTTCACAAAGGAAAGCGAAGGAGACTACTCGGGCTTCTCCATTACGCTTCCATCTCGAATTTTCTCAGGTAAATGTCGTGTTTTCGTTGGGGTCGGGTCGAAATCAAATCGGAATATAGCAGTTCATATTAGGGGTGGATATTTCGGTTCGGTTATATAAAACCGAACCGAATTATGGTTATTCGGTTCGGTTCGAGTGTAGATAAAATAGCCGATCGGGTATGAAAGTTAAAAAACCGAATATATTCGGTTTGGTTCAGTTATTAACCGAATAACCGTGGATAACCGATTGGTTCCATAAAAATATAAAAAATATGTTATATTATTTTTTAAATATATGAATTATTTGAAATATTTCAAATAACGTCATTTATTTGTAATTTTATATGATAAAATACTTGATAAAATCGAAATAATAAAATAATAACCGAACAAATTAGAGTTCGGGTTTTACTTTGTTTATAATATTTTATTGATATAACCGAACAAATTAGAGTTTGGGTTTAACTTTGGTTATAATATTTTATTGATAAAACCAAACTGAACCGTTGTATAACCGAACAGAACCGTTGTATAACCGAACAGAACCGTTGTACAACCGAATCTAACCAAACCGATTTAAATTCGGTTATTATTTTGTTATAGTTTTTTATAACACAAATAATCCGTATCTATTATATCTAAACCGAAAACCGAAATGGTCAGATTTAGTTCATGTAACTGAAGTGAGATAGATGTGTGTTGTAATGCAGAGACGAAATGAGTCTTAGGAGAACGATGTACGACCAAAGGAAAGAGGAAGAAGATATTGGTCCGAATGGACATTGAGTTTTAATTAGGACACAATTAGATACAATAATCTTCCTATTCTCAAATTAAACCTTCTTTATTGTTTTAAGAAGGTTTTTTGTATATGAAAAAAAAAATCGAAATATTATTTCCTCCATTACAAATACATACCCACAGTCACATGTATTATTTTGGAGTTTTTAGATTTATAGAAGTTTAATTAAATCTAAATTCTTCTTTTTTGTTATGAAATATCTCTTGTAATAAGGGATAAACAATTATTTTTCCGTTAAAGTACTTTGTTTTATTCTTATTTTTCGTGATAAATTTGGTTATTTTATCATTCTTTCAAATTTCAATCATCATCATTATTATATTATATTATATTATATTATTATTATTATTATTATTATTATTATTATTATTATTATTATTATTATTATTATTATTATTATTATTATTATTATTATTATTATTATTATTATTATTATTATTATTATTATTATTATTATTATTATTATTATTATTATTATTATTATTATTATTATTATTATTATTATTATTATTATTATTATTATTATTATTATTTTCATTTGGATAATCAAATGATTCATTAAACAATTTAGTTTTGAATATTTACATGTTAATAAGGATGTAAAAATAAGTTGGCGGTTCGCGAATGAGTTCTAATTTAGATCATATTTTAATCAATTGAATTGAATATTTTTTAATTCGTTTAAAAAATGAACTGACGAATTGAACCGAAAACGAATTAAAATTTAGGCGAATTAGCTCGAAAACTGAATATAAAATCATATGCAAATCACATATTTTTCTAATTCTATCTACTCTTTACATTTATTAAATATTATTTTAAAAATTAATATATTATTTATATTTTATATTATTATTTTTCTATTTGCACCAAATTATTATATTTTTATTAACAAATAAAAAAATATTTTAAAAATATTTGTATGTATTCGATATATTTTATTTTATATTCAATAAATTTATTTTCTAATTACTATTTGGATATTTAATAATCTTGAATATTAATGTTTTTATATTTCATATATTATATTTGGTTTGAAGTTAAAAATATATAATATTAATATATTACAACTATTTTAAATCAAATAATTTAGTTCGATTTTGGATGAATTGAGATTTTCCAATTCGATCTAAAAACGAATCGGGTTGAATCTATTCATTTTTTAGGAATGACGACTGAAGCGAACTAACTCATTTTATATCCCATATATCCTATATGTTAATTCATATGCTAAATTTAACATATCTTTTTATAACATACAAAATGTTAATGATATTATAATGATTTCAACAAATTCACAAGATAAGTTAAATGTTACAATAAATTATTATTAGTGGTTATAATAAATTAACATAAATTAGTGGATACAATAAATACATCATATGTTATAAAAAATAAATGGTTAAAATAAATTAACCATATGTGTTAAAGATTACACGCTTATAATTAAATCAATGTGTATAACATTTTCGACCAAAAACATATAAGATGGCCACAATTTTTTGTTTCTCGTGGAGTAACGGGTTTAAGAGGCTGAAGGTGCATTTAAAAAAAATGAAAATACCAAAACGTAAAGTTTTTTTTTTTGGAAACAAAGGTTTTCAATGCTATTCCAACTATGATCAGGATATCGGGTTCACAACGAAATCTAAGGAGGGTCACACCAACGAGTAGTTACCGTAAGGAAACGAACGGATCGAATCTTTCTATCACCTGTTCACAGGTGGACGTGTAAGGAGTTTGCGTATCGTAATGGAGGCATGAAAGACTCTTAATCAGAAGGAGGATTCAAGCCAACCTAAACAAACGTCGTCTTGGTCTTCTACATTGAAGCGTATCTCAATCTATCCACCTAAGAACCGACAGGTTCGGATGATACAGATAAAGAAAGGCGGGAGATAAAGATATTTCCTTATCCTTTCTAACATCCAAAAAATCATGTCTAATGGCTAGAAAATCTTCCAAACCAATATTATTTCATCTGATCATCTTCTTTCTCATTCTGAAGATTTCCAATGGCCATAAAATCTCCCAACGACTATTAGATTAATGGGAAAAAAGCCTCCAACACCCCTATTTTTCCTACTTTACGCAAATTCCGCTGAACTATCCGACATAGCCGATTCCCCCTCATCTTACAAAATCCAGTAGATTTTCCAGTCAATTTTGTCAATTTCAACCGATTCTCCCCTCTGTTATATAAACCATGTAATGGCGTTAATCGACCCGATTTCACCCGAATTCGACTCAATTCGAATACCGGATTCTGACCCGGTTTAACCCGATTTCGACCCGTTTTATCTAATTTTAACCCGATTTCACCTCATTTTTAATTTAATGTCACTCAAATTTAACCCGATTTCACACAATTTTAATCCGATTTCATCTAATTTTTGTGTGATTTAAACTTCAATTTTATATTATATTTGATAATTATTAATTTTTATTATTTTTATGTTTTTTACTTTAAAAAATTTTAGATCCGAGTACGGATGCGCATATCCAACGAATATTCGTATATCCGTTGGATATTTGTATTTATAAATATCTGAATTTACGAATATGAATGTTTTTCAATAAATTATGTTTCTTTATTGTTCAATTTTTTATATTTTATTTTGGGAAATAGTTATTATATATATATTTAAAAATTTAAATATAATTCTTATCTTTTTAGTCTTTTTCTTGTAATTTTTCAAATAAGAGGGATGAGAAATAGGTCGAGTCAATTGTATTATTACTAATTGGAGGAATGATTGTCCCGATGAATATAAGCTTTTACACTGTTAAGATCAGTTGCATGTATAATTATGTCGTGAGGTAAAAATATATGTTGATAAGTAAATCATGGAAGATGTACACTTAATTATTTTTTAAAAAAAGTTTAAATATTTTTGGAAAAAGGAACAAAATTAATAAATAGTTGACCGATTGATTGGGATGTGACCAAATTGAATTAATACTTGTATTATATAGTCTTGATTTAATCAATTTGAATTTACTTCGAAAATTCCATATATTTATTCAACATTAAAAAGCTTAAATTGTGAGACGAAAAAAAAATGCAAAACAATTGATAAAAATATGCAATCTAAGGTATGTGTATATATATACACACATTTGAAAATCTGAATATCTGCATGGACGAATTATGTATTTATATATATATAAACATATATATATATAAAGTTGAATGTGGGAACTATTTGTCAATTTCCTTTAATAAGTTGGCGGTTCGCGAATGAGTTCTAATTTAGATCATATTTTAATCAATTGAATTGAATATTTTTTAATTCGTTTAAAAAATGAACTGACGAATTGAACCGAAAACGAATTAAAATTTAGGCGAATTAGCTCGAAAACTGAATATAAAATCATATGCAAATCACATATTTTTCTAATTCTATCTACTCTTTACATTTATTAAATATTATTTTAAAAATTAATATATTATTTATATTTTATATTATTATTTTTCTATTTGCACCAAATTATTATATTTTTATTAACAAATAAAAAAATATTTTAAAAATATTTGTATGTATTCGATATATTTTATTTTATATTCAATAAATTTATTTTCTAATTACTATTTGGATATTTAATAATCTTGAATATTAATGTTTTTATATTTCATATATTATATTTGGTTTGAAGTTAAAAATATATAATATTAATATATTACAACTATTTTAAATCAAATAATTTAGTTCGATTTTGGATGAATTGAGATTTTCCAATTCGATCTAAAAACGAATCGGGTTGAATCTATTCATTTTTTAGGAATGACGACTGAAGCGAACTAACTCATTTTATATCCCATATATCCTATATGTTAATTCATATGCTAAATTTAACATATCTTTTTATAACATACAAAATGTTAATGATATTATAATGATTTCAACAAATTCACAAGATAAGTTAAATGTTACAATAAATTATTATTAGTGGTTATAATAAATTAACATAAATTAGTGGATACAATAAATACATCATATGTTATAAAAAATAAATGGTTAAAATAAATTAACCATATGTGTTAAAGATTACACGCTTATAATTAAATCAATGTGTATAACATTTTCGACCAAAAACATATAAGATGGCCACAATTTTTTGTTTCTCGTGGAGTAACGGGTTTAAGAGGCTGAAGGTGCATTTAAAAAAAATGAAAATACCAAAACGTAAAGTTTTTTTTTTTGGAAACAAAGGTTTTCAATGCTATTCCAACTATGATCAGGATATCGGGTTCACAACGAAATCTAAGGAGGGTCACACCAACGAGTAGTTACCGTAAGGAAACGAACGGATCGAATCTTTCTATCACCTGTTCACAGGTGGACGTGTAAGGAGTTTGCGTATCGTAATGGAGGCATGAAAGACTCTTAATCAGAAGGAGGATTCAAGCCAACCTAAACAAACGTCGTCTTGGTCTTCTACATTGAAGCGTATCTCAATCTATCCACCTAAGAACCGACAGGTTCGGATGATACAGATAAAGAAAGGCGGGAGATAAAGATATTTCCTTATCCTTTCTAACATCCAAAAAATCATGTCTAATGGCTAGAAAATCTTCCAAACCAATATTATTTCATCTGATCATCTTCTTTCTCATTCTGAAGATTTCCAATGGCCATAAAATCTCCCAACGACTATTAGATTAATGGGAAAAAAGCCTCCAACACCCCTATTTTTCCTACTTTACGCAAATTCCGCTGAACTATCCGACATAGCCGATTCCCCCTCATCTTACAAAATCCAGTAGATTTTCCAGTCAATTTTGTCAATTTCAACCGATTCTCCCCTCTGTTATATAAACCATGTAATGGCGTTAATCGACCCGATTTCACCCGAATTCGACTCAATTCGAATACCGGATTCTGACCCGGTTTAACCCGATTTCGACCCGTTTTATCTAATTTTAACCCGATTTCACCTCATTTTTAATTTAATGTCACTCAAATTTAACCCGATTTCACACAATTTTAATCCGATTTCATCTAATTTTTGTGTGATTTAAACTTCAATTTTATATTATATTTGATAATTATTAATTTTTATTATTTTTATGTTTTTTACTTTAAAAAATTTTAGATCCGAGTACGGATGCGCATATCCAACGAATATTCGTATATCCGTTGGATATTTGTATTTATAAATATCTGAATTTACGAATATGAATGTTTTTCAATAAATTATGTTTCTTTATTGTTCAATTTTTTATATTTTATTTTGGGAAATAGTTATTATATATATATTTAAAAATTTAAATATAATTCTTATCTTTTTAGTCTTTTTCTTGTAATTTTTCAAATAAGAGGGATGAGAAATAGGTCGAGTCAATTGTATTATTACTAATTGGAGGAATGATTGTCCCGATGAATATAAGCTTTTACACTGTTAAGATCAGTTGCATGTATAATTATGTCGTGAGGTAAAAATATATGTTGATAAGTAAATCATGGAAGATGTACACTTAATTATTTTTTAAAAAAAGTTTAAATATTTTTGGAAAAAGGAACAAAATTAATAAATAGTTGACCGATTGATTGGGATGTGACCAAATTGAATTAATACTTGTATTATATAGTCTTGATTTAATCAATTTGAATTTACTTCGAAAATTCCATATATTTATTCAACATTAAAAAGCTTAAATTGTGAGACGAAAAAAAAATGCAAAACAATTGATAAAAATATGCAATCTAAGGTATGTGTATATATATACACACATTTGAAAATCTGAATATCTGCATGGACGAATTATGTATTTATATATATATAAACATATATATATATAAAGTTGAATGTGGGAACTATTTGTCAATTTCCTTTAGATGCTTTTCTCATTTAAATAATTACAAGTTGGACCATATGTCGTTCGTTCTGGCTTTATATTGCTTATTTTACAAGCTTTTGGACTTTTTTTATATAATATATAATATATATAAATAAATAAAAATAAAAAATAGAAAGGAGAATGTAATTAGGGGAAATAAGACACTGTTTGGATATCACTACGATTTAGATCATCATTAGAAACACACTGTTCCTCATATGAAATCCTTATCATTATTATTCATCATCTTTACTTCTTTTCGTTACAGTAAAAGGCTCTCTTATTGCAATAATTTGAATACAAATGGTCCGATTCTTTATATAATCATACATGTTTAAAGTTTCACCTATAAATCAAGATTTCATCTATATATGTATATATATATATATATGACAAAATACGACTTGATTGAAAATACTATATAGAATGAATTTTCATTGTTTCATAAATCACCGTAACTTTCTTATATACATAGATAGTATCAAATGTAAAAAAATATATAATGTCGAAGAATATCTTCGATATATTCATTGAGATCTTGATAATATAATCGTAACAATCATATAGTTTGTATCTCTTAATACAGTCTCTCAAGTTAGAACGTGCAAATCATGAACGTCCAATTTGAAAGAAAACATTAATAACTCGTCGATTTGCGATTGAGTTAGATTCATTGGTGGATTTTTGTCTCTAGGGGTGGGCAAATTACTCGGAAAACCCGTCCCAATCCGAAACCCGTCCCGAACCGCGTAAAATTACTCGAACCCGCGGATTCGGATTCGGGTAATGAAATCTCATTTCCCGTGGGTGCGGGTTCGGATTCGGGTTACAAAATAACTGAAACGGATACCCGCGGGTACCCGAGTATATGTATATATAGATATATAATTAGTCATATATATTGAATTAATTACAATTATATCATTTAACCTAAAGTTTTTTATCTCATTTTTTTCTTCCTACCGCCTCCCTCTCGTCTCCCTGTGCTCTCTCTCACCACCGTGCTCTCTCTCACCGTCTTCTCATCGTGCTCTCGTCTCCCTCCTCACCGTCGGCTGTGCTCTCGTCTCCCTGTGCTTTCAAACTCTCTCTCCTCACCGTCGGCTTTGCTCTCGTCTCCCTCCTCGCTCCTCCCCGCTGGTTGTGCTCTCGTCTCCCTCCTCACTGTGCTCTCTTCGCTCGCCTCCATCACCGCCGGTAAGCGCCCTTGTTTCCATCGGCCCTGTTTCCGTTATTAGTGTTTTGTCACCCCTGTTCTAAATATCTGTTTATCTCGTATTTGTTATATGTTTATCTCGTATTGCCCCGAAGGTACTTTCTTAGTGTTGTTACCTTGTTTATAGCAAGGTGTATGCATGTGAGTAAATCATCTTCCATGGTTGTATCATACAGAGTCACATTGAGAAGCTCTTTGAAGCCGGTGAGGAACATTTGCCCTTGGAGCTTGCATTGTCGGTTGCACGAGACATCTCAGGAGCTTTAGTAGAGTTACACTCGAAGCATATTATTCACCGTGACATAAAAAGTGAAAACGTGTTGATAGATTTGGATAATAAACGAGGAGATGGAGACCCTGTTGTGAAGCTCTGTGATTTTGACAGAGCCGTCCCACTTCGATCTTACTTGCATCGATGCTGCATTGCCCATGTGGGAATTCCACCCCCTGGCGTTTGTGTTGGCACACCTCGGTGGATGGCCCCTGAGGTCTTTCGGGCAATGCATGAACGTAAATTATATGGACTTGTAAGTTTTTCTGCTTCTCTGGTTTGTCATTAGACATGCTCTTTATTTGCCTGAGTTCTCTTGATTTTTGCAGGAGGTGGATATCTGGTCATTCGGGTGCTTAATCTTTGAATTATTAACTTTATAAATTCCGTTTTTCGAATCATCCGAGCTTCAAATTCAAGAATCTCTCCAGGTTAAGTATCATTCTTAATCACAAGCATTATCCTTTCAAGTATGATCTTGACCTCTAACTTGTTTATTCACTTTAACCAGAAGGGCAAAAGGCCGAAACTGCCCGAGGAACTAGAGAAACTAAGTTCTGGAGATGAACAATCATCGACCCGACTGTGCGAAAAGCTTAACCTAACGGAATCTGACATGGACATCATCAAGTTTCTGATCAATGTGTTCCGCCGTTGTACGGAGGAATCTCCAGGAAGTCGTCCAAATGCTAAAGACCTTCACGAAATGATATACTTTCCCAAAGGAGAAAATGCCAAACCCAATAATAAGAAAGATTCATATCTGCAGGTATATGTCTTACTTGGGAAGGCTATACCGTAGCATTTTAAGTTTAAGGATTCATGCCGATATAGGAATAAGAAAAGATTCCCTCAGATTTTGTGAGAAATTAGGGTTTAAATTGGTTTTAAGGTTTTTTAACATTTAATTTAATTTAAAATTAAATTAAGATACGGATTCGGGTATCCGCGGGTACCCGGTGCATTAGACGGGTACCCGAGTCTCTCGGGTTCGGGTAGGAAAATGCCTACCCGTCCGGGTTCGGGTTCGGGTACCCTCAAAAATCCGGGTACCCGACCCATGCCCATCCCTATTTGTCTCCATCGGTTGGAGTTGGATCCTTTGACTAACATAGTCCAGTAGAAAGAGAAATGAGAGACGAGCTCCATCGTAACTCTCTTACACTTCAAAATTAATAAAAATGGTTATATACTTGACAATTATAGTCATTAATTATATACTCTACAGTTATAGTCGTTAACAATATACTCAGACGTGAGTCATCTTGTGTTTATATATTCAAACGTGAGAATATCAACAATCCAATCACGGGGTCAGCTCATGTCTATATACACATGCGTTGGGTCATTAATAACTCAATCGGGGATCATCTTGCGACCTAGTCTATTTTTGGTTTTAGGTTTTGTTGGAGGTTGTGGTTTTGATTTTGGATGGGGTATAGGTTTTGATTCGAGGTTTTGGTTGAAAATAGAGTGGAAACTCGATTATCGGTGAAAAGAAGAAGAAGAAAATATAGATATTTGGTAGAAATATAATCTATTTTCAAAGATAATAATATAGTCAAAACAAGGTCGAAAAAATTGATTTTGAATATGGTGGATCAAATGAGAAAAAAAAAATCAAAACAGAAACCCTTGGAGGACTCTGATACCATGACAAATTATATTTTGATTGATAAGAGGATATCATATGAATTCCATATTGTTTTATTAGTCATTAAGGACATTCTTATATAGATATACAATATCAAACGAAAAATAAAATATAATTATAAAGAATATCAGGAATATCTTAAAGAATATCTTTGGAATATTCAATGAGATCTCGAAAAATATCCTCATAACAATCACATGAATCGTATATCTTAATAAAATATTCAAACTTCTAAATTTTTAAACTCAAATTGGGGATTAGATTATTGTTCAAAATTAATTAATAAGTAAAATGTTTACGAATTGAAAGAGAAATATATAGAACTTTTTTTTTGTTTTCCAGATCAAAACAAAATTAATTGTATACACATCAGATACTACTCGGATTTGTGGGAGAAGCCATGACCATAACATCTACAAATTTCTTATATATATATATATATATTAATAGCAAAACGACTATAGTTAGGATCCCAACAATTATAATAAGCTAAACTTCACTCTGAATTTTCAAAAGTTATATTTAAAAATTAGTGTAATCTCAATAAAAAAAACATATCATTTTCAATTGTCATATTCGTTGGAAATGACTAAATTTTCTTTGGTAATGACATTTTTAAACGGATTTCAATTGATTCCTATCCATTAGAAAACGATCATTAAAAAATCACACCTGTTACATCTTACAACGTCGTTTCAAAGGTAATATCCGTTTATAGTTTTCAAGGAATTGTAACAGATATTTCCTTCGAAATTTTCAACGGATGTCCGTCGCAATGTTTCAACAGATACCCATTGCCACTTTGCAATTGGCGTCCGTTGGAAATATGCAACGAGCATCTGTTGTAAATCAACAACGAGTATCCCTTGAACTTGTTGGTGGGATTTAACAACATATACCCGAAGGAATAGAAATGGTGAAAATTTTGAAATATTCCAACGGATGTTTGTTAAAATTTATTTTTTATCAACATGTTTCCATTGATAGTTTGAAAAAATTAATTAAAAATATTTAATAGTTTTTAATATATATATATATATATATAATGTATACAAAAATAAAAACCGGATTCACCACATTTCACCTAAACTGGCATCGTCGTCTTCATCTACGTACTCGCCAATGCCTCATGAAGGGGTTATATCGGATTCGATGATAGGTTCTTGTCTCGACATTATTGTCCCCATCAGTGGTGGTGGCTAGTACACTCCAGCGGTCACCAACTCGATAATTCTCTCCATATAACCCATATGCGCTCGGATTTCTTGAAACGTAGATTGCATTTTTTAAGAGTATTTTACGTTGTTTAAAAAGTAGTCTCGATCTACTTGATGTGTCTTTCGTGCGTAGAAAGTCTCTTGCACCGTGGGGTACCGTTGTGGCATCTCGACGATATCTTTTTGTAGAGCACATACACCGTATAAACACCCCTTATACGGTATAAAAGATTGCAATATAAAACAAATTAAAGTTAGCATATATCAGTTTACAATATTTTATATAATTAAAGATTTAGTACAACAATAATGTCATTATATATGTCTAAATAAATTTGTCCTTATGTAAACGACTAAGATCGTAGGGAGTTGAACCGATCGCTAGTGATTGTGTGATCTTCTTTGTGATAACTTTTATTGTTTACTCTGCCCAGTTGTTAACAAGTTCAGGTTTGTCGATCTCTTCCTGGATGACAGATTTCTTCTTGGCATGAGTCTCAACGACCACCTCAAGAAGAGTCGTTTTTTTTTTCATTCTCTGCGTTTATAATATTATAATAATATGATTAGTCAATTTAAATGAAAATAATTTGAAATTATAAATGTAAATATTTCTTACTAGTGCTTTCTTTTATTTCGAAAACGACTTCGATCTTGAAGCATGTCGATGCGGACCATCTCTAAGAACTTTCTCATTGTACCGACATTTTTTTCCTTGTCCTCCTTTCGCCACCTGTATGTGGGTTCTAAGTCTTGAATCTATATGGATTTTCTAAGTAATCTAAATGATTTATGTGTTGGATTTTCATATCGATCCAAGTTACCCAAATTGCCCAATCCTACATAAATAACAAAAAAAAATCCATGTAATATAAAGCCATTATAAACCATGATAATAAAATTCATAATGTCTAAAGATACAATTCTTCTCCATTTACATGTTCTCCAAGTCTGATTCATAATTTATGTCGATGTATCACAAAGACCGTATTCCAATTCAACATCATCATTGTTAATGTCGAACTCTCCAAATTGAGAACTTGTAAGAATTTGCCAATTATACATCATATTATCACCATCATTCTATTTTTTTTAAATCATGGTCGAATATACGTATAAAATCACTAGTCAACAATGCATAAACACTTTTTTCTAAAAACTTTATAAAGATTAGGTACGAGAATATCAATTCGATTTGTTCTAAATAGATATTTGTTTTGAATTTTCTCCAAATTTTCAAAACAACATCATTTTTTACAAAGAAAATGATCTAAAATTTAGCGATTCATATATATTGATTCATTATTAATATTTTAGTTTATTTAAAATAACACTAAAGAATATATATACTTTTCGTTTAAATATTTAAATGTGAAAAAACTTAGGATATAATTCTACTAAAATCACTCACGCCATCATTGTAAGTTCATGTGCAAATAATACATATTAGCTTTCGTAAAAAAGAAACCAAAAAAGGTTAGCTACTTTAATTATAATTCAAATTCAAATATAAATTGATTATTTTACAATCATTATTATTGTTATTATTAATATTTTATGTAATTTGATTTGATTTAAATGTTTCGAAAATACAACACAAAAAAAAAGTTAAAAGAAAAGACAAGACACGAACACATAAAATAACGTAAGCCGCACGGGCGTTTTGGTCTAAGGTGGACTTCCCAATCGATATCCAACTAATACAAACGTCATTTTTTTTTCTTTCTTTTTTTGGTCATTTTCCAATAAAAATTATTTATATATTACAAACACACACGTGTGTATATATATAAATTATATATACATCTAATTCATGATTTTTTGAGGTCATTACGATATGTTAACTATAACATTACATTAGATATAATGTTATTATTAATTATGATTAGGTGTAATGTTATTATTAATTGATGATAGTATTATATATTCCACTAGTGCTATGTGACAAAATCTTGCTAATAAATTGGTCAAAATAATGTCTCGAATTCTTATTATTATTTATCGATTTTTTTTAAAAAAGACGATATTTTACAATAAGGTTTATATTTTTGTCTAAAATTTATTATGGAAAAGAAAAACTGGTCACCGTAATTAATGTAAAAGATAATAGTTAGTTAGTACGAGTTGATTAGCCCTTAGGGTTTACGATTTCGCAATTAGGGGTTTAATTAACCACACGCGCTTGAAGAAGCGCGTGGATGGTATTCATAATAGTGGGACCCACTTGGGAAGATTTTCGACGGTGCCATGTATCACACGCTCGCTTTAAAAAAAAAAAAGTAGTCGCTCTCCGTTTTGACCAACCTTTTATTTATACTTGGGAAGGACGGTGCCATGTATCACACGCTCGCTTTAAAAAAAAAAAAGTAGTCGCTCTCCGTTTTGACCAACCTTTTATTTATTTATATTTATATTATTAAAAATCTTTAAAAAGGATCTTATGTTCGCAGCAGTATTGCAAATATTTTAATACCACAATTTAGGTTTTGGAACAAATAAATTAAAACTTCTTAAATATTTTTATTTTTTATTATAAAATTTCAAATTTTACAAAACAATATATTGTTTTTCAATTTTTATGCAAAAGTCTCTTCATATATTTTTTTGGGATTTTTTTTAAAATGATAGTTTTATTTTACTTATTTTTGGCATTTGTATATTATTTGATAATTTTAGGATTTCAATATTTTTATGATAATAATTTATTTTAAATATTTTCAAACATCTATTTCTAAATTTTTTATATGAATATACTCTTCAAGAAATTGGTTGATGGATACATTTTTCACTCGCATTTATTAATTCATATATACAATAATCTATAATATCAAATAATAAATAAATTATATATATTATACGGTAATTTTAATGTTTTAAAAATTGTTATTTTTTAATCTAACGGTGGATGAATGTCTATCATCTGATAACTAATCAATATTTAAGGTTCTTTTGTTTTTAATTGTTAAAATGCAAATTTAAAAAAACGTTAGGCGCTAGATGGACGAATACGAGACGCCTAGCATGCAGAGCATCTAGATAGAGTTTGGTGTCTAGACGGATATATATTATTTAATATAATTATAATCTAAATATTTAATTTGAAATATTAATAATAAATAAAAAAACATATATAAAAATAATTTTAGTATTTATAAAAAAATATTTTAAGAAAACGATGATGAATGTAAAAATGAATATTAGAGATGAAGATGAGGACGAGAAATTCAGCTGAAGTCAACATACGAGAAATGATGTAATAGATATAAGGAGACGAATGCAATGATGAAAACAATAAAAGATAAAAGATAAATACGTGGATAAATATAATTATTAGTTTTTTAATTATCAAAACGACGTCGTTTTGATGTCAACTTTTTAAAAAAATCATCTATAATTAATCGGACGGTCAAGAGACACTCAACACCTAAACGACACCTAAACGATCGTCTAGAACGCTTTTTAAAACATTATCAATTATAATTTTTTTTGATACAAAATAAAATAAAAAAAATATTAGTTGATATCTAATTTGTTAAATGATACTTTTAAAACACCAGTAAGCAGATAAACAAGTTGTCATTATATATTAGCTTTGAAAATAAATTAATTTATAATTAAATTAAATTAATGGAAAGTGGGATAATTGGACCAGAAATCAGGCAGATTTCTTTGCGAGGATTCCGCCATTTAATAATTTAAAGAATTATTATTTAAGTCGAAGTGATTGTTACCACTTTCACATCATACACTTCTCTCACAACATTTACACAAATTTATATTTATTGTTTTTATAAACATTTTATTTTATTATTAGAAAACACAGCTTTCTCTTTTATAAATAAATAAACAAACCCATAAATTAAATCGATATATGTATATATGTGTTGAGAATGAAGCAAAAATATTTTGGGATCAAATTATTTCTTATATTGTTATATTTAAACGTTTTCTCTGCTATTTATTTGTGTAGAAAAAATACAATATCATATATTCACCGTTTTTTTAAAATTAATTTCCCATAATTGTAAAAAAAATTCTCTTTAAAAAAAAGGGTGGTGGGGGTGAGAATCTAGAAACTGACAAAAATGCCTCTATTTTCTCCCACCCTACGTCTCCGCGCCCCGAGCCCATTTTCGTCTTTTTATACTCCCTCGTTTTTATTTCTTCCTTATTTTATTTATTCCCTACAAATTGGTAATTATATATTATATATATGTATATATATAAATTCTTTGACTCTCTATAATTATAATATAAGTCCTAACAAATTTAAAAGCCTAGATTTAGATTCGTATAACTTTTTATGCAGTTTGTAAGATATGATGGAAATAATTTATATATTTTCTGTTTTTATTGAATTTTTATGAGTGGTTTAGTTTCAATTAAATTTATTTTACAATTTATTTATAAATCTACAATGCCAATACATTCCATTTTATCTCAAATATTTTCGTTTAGGAGCACTATTGAAATCATAATATAAATATATTATACACCATATATATATATTTTTTATATCTTCCATGTGTATTAAAATGTGTAGGTAATAGGACTTCGAGAACAATTTTGTCTATTCCCCGTAACGTATTCTTCATGTGAATATCACGGATATTCGGACCTAGTTTTATGTTTTCTATAATAATAATAATAATAATAATAATAATAATAATATTATTATTATTATTATTATTATTATTATTAAGTATTTTATTTGATTTTATGTGCTACTACATTTCACTAGTAATAGGCTTATATAATATATATATACGTGCTTATATATGCATATATATTATTAAGGTATAATAAATGGCATTTACTTAAACAGTATATATTTGAATTTAATGTGTTATGTAGAACTCGTACATATGTGTTTAGGTAGAAGTTGGATAGAAAATAGGTTAGATTGGACCCATCGATATTATATATATATATATATATATTTATTGTAAATGACTTGTGTTAAAACCTCACACCTAACAAATTGTAAATGACTTATATTAACCTGTCTTGTACGTTAATTTAATTATAAATATTAGTGTACCAAATTTATTTTCAATTTGTAATTTTAAATATTTATAATACCCGATTTGAATCCAAATAAATAATTGTGAATAAAGTCGTAAATATTCTAAAGAATTTAGAGAACCCAATCAAAAGAAACGAGTAAGGTAGACATTTCGGTTCAGTTATATAAAATCGAACCAAATCGAACCGAATTATGCGAATGTTGATATAATAACTGATGAAGTACGAAAGTTAAAAAACTGAATAGATTCGATTCGGTTCAGTTATTAACCGAATAACCGTGGATAACCGATTGATTAAATAAAATTGTAAAAAATGTCTAGATACATGATATTTATCAAATGAGTATTTATCTAATAAAATTTAAATTAAATATCAAATTTAAATAATAATATATTATATTATATATTTTAAATATATGACTTATTTGAAATAATTCGAATAAAATCATTTATTTGTAATTTTATATGATAAAATAGTTGGTAAAATTAAAATAATCGAATAAATTAGAGTCTATGTTTTATTTTGGTTACAATATTTTATTGATATAATTAAACCGAACCGTTGTACAATCGAATCGAACCGAACCGATTTAAATTCAGTTATTATTTGATTATTGTTTTTTAAAATCCAAATAATATGTACCCATTATATCCGAACCGAAACCCGAAATAGCCTGACCTAGAAACGAGGGGCGTTTAACAAAATAAACATTTGGGGTTAGATATATATAAACAAAAAAGGTGGGGCAATAATGTAATATATGAAAAGAAACGAGGGGAAGTGAAAATGACTTTATTTTTAATTATTATTTACAACAGATGGTGCTTTGTGCCGTGTAGGGTTAGAGAGTTACATAAATGCGTATAACAATGCGATAATGAGAGGGAAAATCGGGGTTTATCGTAATTATCGTAAGATTATAAAATTCTCCTAATTATATATATGATTTATAATGTTTTACTTTATACTATTTTAAAATTATTTATTTTATTATGAAAATGGGAGACGTACGTGCCGGGTAATTCATCTAACCCGAACAAGGCATTGATTTTAAAAGAATCAAATCCAAAGGTTTGACTAAATGACCCTAAAATTACCAACAAAAAAGTGGGGGAAAATAAAAATCTGGAATTCTATAAAAAATTTAGACATTGTTTTATTTTCGTATTTTCTATATAAAATATAACACTTATTTATAATGATCTATTTAATTTAGAAGCAAAAATGTCACATATGATTGTTTCATTTCACATTTAAAAATCATGGTTTATCAACATTAAATACATGTGTTGTAAAAACACCAAATTGTTGGGTCAATAAATTCAATTCATTGATAGTTAGTTAGATAGAAATTTTGAAAGTGGAATATATTAATTTGAAAATTAATTTTTTAAAAAATGGTAATTGAGGTTAGGGTTTGACTGTTGTAAACGTTTGTGTTTAGCGGTATTTCTATAAACGTTTGACGACGTTTTGTTTCATTTTATTTGAATGGTGAAAATACTGTGATTGCGGAAAATTGAGACTAAAAACGAACGATAGAAAAATGTTGCACGTTTTAAAGAAAAATTACCAAAATATATAATTATTAATAAAATTATTTATTTAAATTTTGTTGTTATATACTTTAAAATTATAATTGAAATATTTGAAATAAATGTTTAAAATAAAAATTTATTAAAATATTTAAATATAATATATATATTTATAATTAATATAAATTATAATAAAATCAAAAAATATTTTTTTCAAAACGCAATGAAATGGTAATAAAGGTTATATTAAAAATGTAAGTATGATTTGACAAAAAATTAAAAAAGAGAATTAGTCTGTAATGTCATGATTATGCTCTTCCCTTCTTTTCCGTAGGTTTAGTGTCTTATTTTTGTCTGCTTTTGCCTTTTTTTTTAAAATTTTATTTATTTCTTTTTACTTCTTTGCCAAATTTCTTCTCTGTTGCTTTTACAATTTGTTCTCAAAGAGAAAGAAAAAGGGAAAGACAAAGAACACAGTTCGCTTCTTCTCTGAATCGTTCGTCTCTCTGGTAATACTAAATCACTTTCTCTCTCTCTCTCTCTCTCAGAAGAAATGATTTTTTTTCCGGGAAAAATCGTGGGTTTTTTCTAGGAAAATTCCACTTTTTTTTCTCTTTCCTTTTTTCTGGGCGGTGGTCGTACTAAAAACGCTTCCTTGTTAACGGTGAGTATAAGCAGCTCAGCCATGGAATCTTGAATTCTCTGTTTCTCTTAGGGTTTGTTTATTTGTTTTGTTTGTTTCGGGTCCGACCATCTCTGCAACATCGTACTCTAACAGACAACTCTGTCAAAGATTATTTCCTTGTCTTCTTCGTAAGTCGAACTCTCTGTCTTTCTGTACTTCCTCTCTCTCTCTCTCTCTCTCTCTCTCCCTCCCTCTCTCTCTCTCTGTATCATCTTCTTGGCTTTGCATTAGAAAAGATGATTGCTTTTATGGTTTTATTCCAAAACTAAATTTCCCCAACTTTGATTTCAGTGTTATAAGCTCTGCTTCCATGGAGTTTTAACGGATTTTATCTCTGGGACGAAACTAAAGAGCACAGAACAGACATTCAAAGAGAAGGTTTTTTGCTTCATGTTGGTGTAGTTCAGTCTCTGTTTGAATCAGAAGTAGAAAAAACACAAGATTCAGACCTGAAATCTGGAATTTGAGGACACTTGGATCTTCTTGTTGATGAGTTTCTAAGGTAACAGGCTGTGAAAATGAAGCAACAATGGCGGTTCTTGATAATCTGCAGTTTTGTCTTGTTCCTATTAATGGGCATTAATGGAAAAAGGTTAATCAGAGAAGACAATAATGAAGCTGTTCTTTTGATGGCGTTCAAGCAAATCTCAATCGATTCAGACCCTAATAACCTTCTTGCGACCTGGAAATACGGCTCGGGTCGCGACCCGTGTTCATGGCGAGGCGTCTCGTGCTCCGTTGATGGTCACGTCGTTGGTCTTGATATCCGTAATGGAGGACTCACCGGAACCCTAAACCTCAAAAACCTCACGGCGTTGCCGAATCTCCAGAATCTGTACTTACAGGGAAATTCCTTTTCCTCCGGCGACTCCTCTGATTATTCTGGTTGTTCTTCTCTTCAAGTGCTTGATTTGTCTTCGAACAAGCTTTCGGATTATTCAATGGTGGATTACGTTTTCTCGAGCTGTTTCAATCTGGTTTCCGTCAATTTCTCCGACAACAAACTCGCCGGAAAACTGGGTTTGGCTGCATCGTCGTGTAAGAGTCTCACCACCGTTGATCTCTCTTATAATCTCCTGTCGGAGGAGATCCCAAAGACTTTCATCGCCGATTCTCCGCCGTCACTAAAGTACCTCGACCTGTCACACAATAATTTCTCCGGTTACTTCTCCGACGTCAATTTCTGGCCTTGTGGGAACCTCACCTTCCTCAGCCTCTCTCAGAACAATCTCTCCGGCGACAAATTTCCGACCACTTTATCAAATTGCAAGCTGCTTGAGACTCTCAACGTCTCCCGGAACAGTCTTACCGGAATAATCCCCGGCGGCACATTCTGGGGAAATTTCCAGAGCCTTAAACAGCTCTCACTCGCCCACAACCGATTCTCCGGCTTGATTCCACCGGAGTTGGCTCAAATCTGCAAAACTCTCGAAGTCCTTGATCTCTCCGGGAACCTTCTCTCCCATGAGCTACCGGAGACTTTCACCAGTTGCCGTTCATTACAAAACCTTAACCTCGGTAACAATATCCTCTCCGGCGATTTTCTGAGCACCGTCGTGAGTAAACTTCCAAGACTTGCGTATCTATACGTCGCCTTCAACAACATCACCGGTACTGTCCCTCTCTCAATCAAAAACTGTACTAATCTTCGTGTTCTTGATCTAAGCTCTAATGGGTTCACCGGAAAAGTACCGTCCGGTTTCTGTTCACTGCAAAGTTCGCCGCTTTTAGAGAAGATACTCATAGCGAACAATTACCTCTCCGGCACAGTTCCGATGGAAATCGGTAAATGCAAAAGCTTGAAGACGATCGATCTCAGCTTCAACGCACTCACCGGTCCTATTCCGACGGAGATATGGAAGCTTCCGAATCTTTCCGATTTGGTTATGTGGGCAAATAATCTCACCGGAGAAATCCCTAATGGTATTTGTGTTAATGGTGGAAACTTAGAGACATTGATCTTGAACAACAATCTCTTAACCGGTTCTATACCGGAATCAATCTCCCATTGCACCAACTTGATATGGATCTCACTTTCCAGCAATCGGTTAACCGGAAAAATCCCGGCCGGGATCGGAAACCTCATGAACTTAGCGATACTACAACTTGGGAACAATTCATTGACCGGAAACGTTCCTCGTGAGCTCGGAAAATGTAGAAATCTCATATGGCTTGATCTGAATAGCAACAACTTAACCGGAGATCTACCGTCCGACCTTGCAAGTCAAACCGGATCGGTTAAGCCTGGAAGCGTCTCGGGTAAACAGTTTGCGTTCGTAAGAAACGAGGGTGGGACGGACTGTAGAGGTGCAGGTGGCCTGGTGGAGTTTGAAGGTATTCGAGCCGAGCGGTTAGAGCATTTTCCGATGGTTCATTCGTGTCCGGCTACACGGATATACTCAGGCATGACAATGTATACATTCTCAAGCAATGGCAGCATGATTTACTTCGATCTTTCGTATAATTCCATCTCTGGTTCAGTTCCTCCAAGTTTTGGTTACATGAATTATCTTCAGGTTTTGAATTTAGGTCACAATCAGTTAACCGGAACAATCCCGGACACTCTCGGAGGATTAAAAGCGATCGGTGTTCTTGATCTGTCTCATAATAATCTACAAGGGTTCTTACCCGGGTCGTTAGGAGGGTTGTCGTTCCTCAGCGACCTGGACGTCTCAAATAATAACCTCACTGGTCCAATCCCATTTGGCGGCCAACTAACAACGTTCCCGATCTCAAGATACGCTAACAACTCCGGTCTATGCGGCGTCCCCCTCCCCCCTTGTGGGTCTGGCCTCAGACCCACGACCTCTCGTGTTCATCCCAAGAAGCAAACGTCTGCGGCCACGGGTATGATCACCGGAATAGCATTCTCTTTCCTCTGTGTACTGTTACTTATCGTGGCGCTTTACCGGGTGAGGAAAGTACAAAAGAAAGAAGAACAAAGAGAGAAGTACATTGAAAGCCTTCCGACCTCTGGTAGTAATAGCTGGAAGCTCTCTAGTGTTCCCGAGCCGCTGAGTATTAACGTGGCTACATTCGAGAAGCCATTACGAAAACTAACGTTTGCCCATCTCCTCGAGGCCACGAACGGCTTCAGTGCTGACACTCTGATCGGATCAGGAGGGTTTGGAGAGGTTTACAAAGCTAAACTCAGAGATGGTTCAGTTGTCGCAATCAAGAAACTGATTCATGTTACTGGTCAAGGTGATAGAGAATTCATGGCTGAGATGGAGACAATCGGAAAGATCAAACACAGAAACCTTGTTCCACTTCTGGGTTATTGTAAGATCGGTGAAGAAAGGCTTCTGGTTTATGAATACATGGAATGGGGAAGTTTAGAGAGTGTTCTTCACGACAGTACCAGAAAAAACGGTGGAGTATTTCTAAACTGGGCCGCGAGGAAGAAGATCGCCATTGGAGCGGCTCGAGGTCTAGCATTCTTACACCATAGCTGCATCCCTCATATTATTCATAGGGACATGAAATCAAGTAACGTTCTTTTAGACGAAGAATTCGAGGCTCGGGTCTCAGATTTTGGTATGGCAAGGCTGGTGAATGCTTTAGATACACATCTGAGTGTAAGTACACTCGCCGGTACACCTGGTTACGTCCCACCGGAGTATTACCAAAGTTTCCGATGTACGACCAAAGGGGACGTTTATAGTTATGGTGTTATACTCTTAGAGCTTCTTTCCGGCAAGAAACCGATCGATCCAGGGGACTTCGGAGATGACAATAACCTCGTAGGATGGGCAAAACAGTTATACAGAGACAAAAGAACTGCTGAGATTCTAGACCCAGAAATCATAACAGAAAAATCCGGCGACTTTGAGTTGTTCCATTATCTAAAGATTGCGTTTCAGTGTCTAGACGACAGACCCTTTAAGAGACCAACGATGATTCAAGTGATGGCCATGTTTAAAGAGCTTCAAGTGGATACAGAAAACGACAGTCTCGATGAGTTTTCACTAAAGGAAACACCTTTTGTCGAAGATAAGGAACCCTAGAAGAGGATATGCAGAAGATTCTAGAAGAATTAAATGTTAAATCTTCTGAATTTAATGGCATTGTATATAAGAGGAGGAAGAAGGAGGAAGAAGAAGAAAGAAAGAAAGAAGGGTTTAGTATTTATTTATTAGTCAGTTTGTATATTTGGTTCTGATTCAAGGGAGGGTTATTTTTGTCTTTTTGTTACTTGTCTTACACGTTTTTGAAGTTTTAGAGAACTGTCTCACTGTTGTAAAGTTTTGTACCCTCGCCGATTTTTGTTTTTGAAATGAATCTCAAATTCAATATACATTATTATACATTATTAAGATATATTTATAAAAATGAATTAATATAAATTTGTATCCTGAAAATTCTTTTATTATTTTGGTTATATGAATGTGAAATTATAATATATATACGATATTTCTATGAGGTAATGGATAAATGTTTGCATTGTATTATTATGATATAGATTATATATATAATTTAGAGTTTTAATTTAATTAAATGGTAATTATTAATCTACATTGTTAATGCAATAAAAATAGGATCGTAGAATATATTTGTTATATCAGGTAGTTGAGACATTCAAGGAGTAGAAATTCAAAGAGGAGAGTTTGAAGTAAGTCAATGAGAAGATCAAGGAGAAGAGGGTGAAGTCAAGTTGGATCTAGCGGGGTCAATGATGAAGAAAAATCAGCAAGATAGTGCGACTGAAGAACCAGGAGGTTAGTTAAGCCGTGTGGAATATAGATAAGTTAATCTGAAAAGAAAAAGAGGGTTAACGGATCTGGGTGATATCGCTGAAGTACGTAAAACAGAGAGAAAGAGAGTTTTTATGTTTTAAGTGTACTTAGATGGATATTGAACTGTGTGGAGTAAAACAGTAAAAGTTATATTTACGTCTAACTCAGGGGGAGTTATCCGTGAAGATCTTTGGTACATTGTAAAGGCTGACAAGTGTACTTAAAGATTGACAAGTAAATAAACGAGTATTATTTTATATAATTGAACTTTAAGATTCAATTATCTGCTAAGTTGTCTTCTACAAGTATTTCAATTGGTATCAGAGCTTTTGCGTTGAAGGTTGAACATCTTTTTTCACTAGGTGTCCATTGATCTGATGGTTTCTCCTTTTCATTTTCATTTTCATTAATGGCAGTCGGTGGTGTCCATCCATTATTCACTGCATTCCAGGCATCTTCACCAATTCCTCGTATACTTGCCCTCATCTTAACTTTCCAGTATCCATAGTTAGACGCATCTAACATGACAAGTTTTCCAAACGAATACATATCTCTTGGTCCTTCCATTTTTGTTGTCTTCTCAGATCTCCAACTTCCGTTAATGGATAAATGTTGCATTGTATTATTATGATATAGATAATATATATAATTTAGAGTTTTAATTTAGTTACATGGTAATTATTAATCTACATGATTTAGATCTTTATCTTTAATTGAAAAACATGATTGACTGATAAATATATAGATAACGAGATTTGAATTTTTAGTGTCTCTCAAACTTTCGTTAATAGATTATATACCCAACAAATCTCTACGGAAATTATAAAAAAGGAAATGTATGGAATAACGACCAACATGTTAGGATTATATACCCAACAAACCTCAATGGATAAATAATTATTAGATAACAAAGTACGAGAAAAATGTAAAAATGGGACACGAGAGTTTTACGTGGTTCAACAAAGTACCTACGTCCACGGACGAACATAAGAATATCGACTCTCAAAGATTTACAACACTTCTCTTAAATTGTAAAGAGAAAACAACAATATATCTCTTACAAAGAAGATAAAATTCTCTCAAAACACCTAAGAGAAGAACCTTAAAAATTAGAAAAAAACAATTCTATCTATTTTTCTTCTTCATCTTCTTGTTTTTGGATGAGATGATCAAATGAGATTCCAATGCCCCATATTTAAAGTGTAAGATTAGTGTAGAAAAATAACAAGTGGAAAATACAATTCCTAAAATTGTGCCACCATCTTTTCTTTTCCTTACTCCACATTCTCCACCCCTTTCTCCTTTTCAACAATATCCTCCACTAATTTCAGTATTTGGAGTAAATGTGAATTTACAACTTTCACAACAAGTTCTTTTGGTGTCTTCGAAATTAAGAAAATTGGATGTTGGCCATGATAAATATAATGTATACACATTTAAGGAAAAAAATCACAATCACCTCTCCAATTTGTATCATTAAAAGCGTGTAGCATCACAAACGGAAGATGATCGTACGATCCCATGTTAGAGGAGGTGGATAACACACCAAATATGACAAAATGATGAAGCAATCTTGTTGTTTGAATGACATATGAGCATCGGATTTGTACGTGGAATCTCGTTCACAAGGATTGTTGAGGACGAAACAGGGGGACTGCAAACGCCCATCCATAAAACGCTAGGGAACCATGCACTGCATTCCTCCAAAGAGTCATAATAGAGAAAACAATCAAGACCATTCATTTTTAGAAAAATCATGACTTAAACACTCTAGATAAGATAATTGTAAGGCATAATTTTGGTAACGTTGTTTATGTTGACTATGAGGATATTGTGGTTCCTGCAGATTGAACACGTGATATAAATATCGATGTCTCTCGAAGAAGTCATGCTGGGGATGAATGAACAATGACACATGAATAGTGTATGCAACAATAGTTGCGGTGAACAATTCACACAACATCGACGACGATGAATAGTGACACACCATTTGGAGAGGGGACAATGATTAGAGTTTTGTGAATATAAATAAGATTTTGATATAAATTTTATAATTTCTTATTATGGTTAGACATACAATTTATTGTCTTAATCTAATTAGATGATAATTAATAATCCACCCTTCTATAATTTCCATATAATAAATTTACTCTTCGTCATTTTCTGTTTAAATTTTCTAAATAGTTTCTTCTCTTTATTTACTAAAATTGTGAAGTAATATCATGAAAAATTGTTACTCTTATACAATTTTGGATAAAGTGGCAATTATATTTCATCTCCTTGAAAGTTTTTATAGAGAAGAGATACCTGTGAAAATAATACAACATAAAGACTACATTCAAAACTTAATTTCATTAAGTCTAAGCATGTATGTTTTTTCTAGATATAAATGTATCATGTCACTATCAATATTTTAAATTTAGAAAATCTACAAACATATTTTTTTAAAGAAAAAAATGGTTATTGTCGATATGAGTTTTCACTTATATGATAAAAAATAGTTTAAAAATTTAGTATTGTTCACCACTATATATGGAAATCCATTATTTATGATCTAGTCGATATAATACAATATAACATAACACTCGTCTCACATTCAATTTCGATAATGAAATGTAGATATTATAACTGAGGATCCGTCATTAAAATATTCAAAATTAGATAAATTATAGTATAATATTATGTCAAATAAAATTATTATACTAATAAACTAATTTAAAAATTTAGGATTGTATAATTGACGTGATAACATAACAATTATAGTATTTTCAGAAAAAAATAATATTAAATTATTAATAAGAAAGTTTGAAAATTTGAAAAAAAAAATATTATTTTCAATTTTGAATATATACATATATAACGATGGAATAAATTTAACCATAAATAGAACTAAGTACTTGCAATTGCATTAATATTTAGGAAAATTATAGTTTGTTTCATTTCTTTTTTTTCCTTAAAATATATTTTCCTCATTGTATATTTTAGAAAAATTAATTACGCTTTATCTGATAAAATACATCTATATTTACTATTAGATACATGAATTTGCCTCCTAGTTTTTAGTTCTATTTGGTCTTTTTTAGGTCAATAGCCATTTGTATTTCATATATTATAGGATATATTTATATTGCTATATGTTTGGTCAACACAATTCTTTTTAGCAACTCTTTTCTTTTTGGTCCCTAATCTTTCTTATTTACTCCTATTTAATACTTAATTTGATTGCAATTTCCCAACATAGGAAAAAAAATATTGATAAGAAAATGTTGAATATAATGGCATAAAATGTTGTACCATCTAAATTAGGCACGTAATTCACTTTTTTTACATTTTGACCGTTAATACTTACCATAATATTATAATTGTTTAATTCATAATTAATTTACAATTAAAAAAAATTATATAACAATAGGAATCACTTGAAAGAATATTAGAAAATTCTGTCTAGTGGAAAAGCATTTCAAGAAGAATTTCGACGTTACAAAAAGAAAAAGTTTTGATTTTGTTTTAAAACAGTTTACACTTCTCCGTTTGCTCATCAATCAATAAGGTACTAATGAGATAATTATTTATCAATCATTTATTGTTTTTCGTATATATACAATGTTATATAAAAGGCTTTTGCTCGAATTGAATTTTACGTTTCAGGTCATTCTGAATGGATGATGTTAGGTGGTGGTCATCGTCGAGCCCGAGCCCAAAAATGTTGATCACGACGACTTTGAATCACCATGATGACGGCGGCGACGAAAACGATGTCGACGACGGAGACTGTGACCAAAATTCAATCATTGAGTTATTATCTCAAGTTAAGGCATCAGAAAATGTTGAAGAGACATGGGTTCGTAGAGAAGGTTTGAGTAAGAGAATATCTGAACGAGGAGGATTCAATGATCTGAGGTTGAACATAGAGAATACAAGACCTTTTGATCGTTTCATGAATTCTTCTTCTTCTTTTCCTTCCCCTTACATCATAACGTCTCCCGGTTTTAGTCCAACGATGCTTCTCCAATCTCCAATGGTAAGTCCAATATATGTTATGATAAGTTGTCCCACATCGGCTAAGACATGAACCTTGGGACTTATATATGTGGTGTTGGACAACCCTAAACTCTTGAGCTAGCTTTTGGGATTAGTTAGGTCCAGTCCATATTTGACAATATACGTCAATTAGAATGTGAATAAGACTCATAGATATAATACTGATAACCCTAAAACTCATAAATATCATCTCTTTATGTGGAATCAGCGTTTGATCTGTCATAATTGAATATTTCGATGTTAGATCCTTAATTGTGATATGCATGTTTTAGAAAATCCTGTTCACAACCCTAAAATCATTAATACCATATCTTTATAGTATGCAGCTACCAAAGAACTACCTATAATAAACGATGGAAACAAATGTCCCACGCTCTTCGATTTTACTCGAACAATCGAAGATAACAATGTGTCGGACGATGTTGACCTCTCATCTTTTGCTTGCTCGATACCAGAGACAAAAACCAAAGTATGTTTTGTTGTATCAGTTATATGTTTCATGTACATTTCACCCTAAATAGTCTAAGATTTGATTTTTATTGTAAACTCTTTTGCAGATTATCGCTTCGTTTGAGGCCAATAATCTAAATGATCATGCTTTAGGATCATCTTTAAACAACCTGGAAACTCAAGATACTTTAAATGGAAACATAGAGGAAGCAGAATATAGCACGTCTGAGTCTATGCAAGCCCAATGCGATCCTATTGATGCCCTTTTTATGGTTTCCGATGAAGCTGAAGGCAATGATGTTCATGGAAGTTTCAATTACGTTGTCCATAGTGGTGATGGAGAGGAGGTCGATTCGCCTAAGCCAAAGAAAAGGTATAGCTAAAAAAATTTTACATCAATTAATTGACGGATTCTGATAATCCAATATATAACGTTAGAAATATTGAGACATAAATAACGAATTTAAATTAGAATAACGAATTTGAAATTGTCATCCTCATACAACGAAAATATGGACTTATGATTTGTCGTATCTTTCATGTTTAAAATATTATAAAATTGTAGAAAAATTGAAGTGTCAAGCATGATTGGAGCCACGAGGGCTGCTCGACGACCAAGGATAATTGTTCAAACAATAAGTGATGTCGATGTTCTTGATGATGGATATCGTTGGCGTAAATATGGGCAAAAGATCGTCAAAGGGAATCCTAATCCGAGGTTTTTATGTTCATCTCTCTTACGGTTATTATATTAGCAATTATTAATTCAAACTGTTATATTATATTATCTCTCGTTGGATAAAAAATTAAATATATATTAATATATAGTATTCAATACTAAGATATTAAACGAAAGTTGAATCTGAACATGATAATTGATATATTGCGTTGTATCATATTGAATATATATATATATATATATATGATTTGAGCATTTATTAACTCCACATATATGTAGCTGTTCGCAAATGTTAAGGACGGGTCATGTCCCGTCCGCAAATGCGCGTCATTTCTTCGTCCGTGGTCGGATCGCGTTTTCCGTCGCTTTGCGAACGACTTTGCAGTCTGTAATTACGGACAGTTTGCAAACTCCTTTTTCCGTCCCTATTTGCGGACGAATTGCGGACAGTTCTATTTTAGCGACGCACGTTGGAACGGAATAAGGACAGATTTGTCAGTTCCTAATTCGTAAATTTCTTGTAGTGATATAAGTTTCACATGAAAAACGCCATATTATATATATATATATATATAGATTGAACCCATGGAAAGTCTTTTGATTTTCTTCTGATTTTATTACATTGCAGGAGTTATTACAAATGTACAAACCAAGGCTGCAACGTGAGGAAGCTTGTGGAGAGAGCATCTCACGACATAGGATCTGTCGTCACTACATACGAAGGTAAACACAACCATAATGTCCCACCTGCACGCACCAGTAGCCATGCTGGTTCGACCGCTCGGTCCGCCTCCGCTCGATCTCCGGTTCAGTCCGGTCCATCCACTCTCTTACCAAGGCCTGCACCGCTCAGTCCACCCGGTATGATGCATCCGTCCGGACCCTCCTCCGGTTTATCCGTTGGGACTAACCAAACCGATTTGGCTAACCTATACATAACCGGACTCTCTAAGCTTCCTTATTTACCGATGAACCGGCCACCGGTTTACATGTTACCGAAGACGGAACCGGTTTCAGTCCCTTCTGTCAATAAGACCAACGGTTCGTCGGTGTACCAAGAAATTATGAACCGGCTTTCTCTTGGGTCATGATGCTATTATTCTCCATACAAAAATACACATGAGTAATGTCTTATAGTTCATATGATTATGAATATTTTCTTTATCGTTAATTGATTTTTTCTGTATCTGTTTATTGTTAAAGGAAATAATTTTATAAATGGTTTATATTCTGATAATTTTATATTCCTAGGTTATCAACATTTACATTATATATATATATATTTAATTTTAACATTCACTTTAAAAATTAACGTTATATAAATAATCCATTTTTATTCAATCTATATTCGAAAATAAATCTAAATATCGGATAGATTATATATAAATGATATAAAAAACCTTCCAAAATACGTAGACGCAGTAAACATCTTTAAAACTTTTGGATTGATATATTTTTAAATATTTAATTTTTTAATATCTAAATTTTAAATACAAATAATTAAATCATATATACAAATAATAAATAATAAAAAAATACACATATCTAATCCATATCCACCTCTATAATAATGGAATATGTCTGAAGAGGTTAAACCGGATCATACCGGAAATAGTAAAGGAATATCTAATAAACCGAATTGTTATTAAACCGGGTGCGTTAAAACCCTTCGGTTCATACTTAACCGAACTCCTTTGTGCGTATCGAAGAGTGAAGTTGATCGAGAAGGTGGAAGAAAGGAGAGAAAAATTCAGAATCAGCCATGGAAGATGTGACGAGATCAGTGTTGATTGAGGAGATACTGAATCGTTTGGATCTCGAAACCCTTTGCTCCGTCGCCTGTGTCTCCACCACGCTTCGATCCGCCGTCTACTCCGGCGTCCTCCCTTCTTTTTCCTCTCTCGATCTCTCCGTGAGTTTACGATTTCTCTGCGGTTATGCGTTCACGATTTTTCCCGAATGAGATTGATTATCCCGAAATTTTCTTGTCAGATTTTGTCTCCGGATGAGGAGACTCTGAATCGCGTGATCCATGGCTGCATCGGACTAAGAACCCTAACCGTAAACTGTCTCCGCCTTGTCGCTTCCGCCGTCAATGGAGTTATCGGGCCTCAATTCCTGGAACTTCACCTTCTGCGGTGTTCACTCTTCTCCTCCGCGGTGCTCACTTCCATTGGCCAAAGCTGCCCAAATCTCCGGTGCTTTTCCTTCGTTTCCTTGAGCTATGATTGATTTTATGAAATATTATTTCTTATTGTCGATGTATATTTTTCATTCTCCAATTTAAGATCTAACAGACTAACTATGGGGTGAAATTTGAAGTTTATCTGAGCGTTTTTCAGTGATAATCAATTTGAGGAATTTCTGAATTCAACATTTGATTTGAGACTAAACATCAATGTGGAGAAGATCCCATTGTACTTATAATCAATTTCTCCTTGATGGCAAGGTCTTTTTTGTGGTAATGTAGAAGGTAATTGTTCATACATTTTTCGGATGGTTCTCCGGTGACCATTGATGGTGAGCAGTAAGAAGCACTGAGTGTCAAGTTTTGGCATGCCTTAGTTCTCAAGCCGGGTTCCTCGGGTTTGGGTTCCTCGGTTTATAAAAAATTGAACAAAAAAAACCCATTTGGTTTTCGGGACGGATTCCTAAGGTTTAGGTCCGGGTTCGGGTTTTGAAACATTGAACCCAAAATCCCCGAATTGTATTTGGGTTATTTAGATATTTCGGGTAATTTGGTTTCTTTAGGTTTTTTGGGTTACTGAAGTACGAGTAATTCGGGTTTTAAACAGTTTTTAAACGTGTGAGTGACTCACGGTTTAGGGTTAGGGTTTGTTTAGGTTTTTTTCTTCTTTTTTCGGGTTGTTCGGGTTCCTCGGGTTATCCGAACCCGAACCCATTTGGTTTTTTATATTGAACCCATATGGGTTTTCTATAAAACCCATGGATTGGGTTATTCGGGTTGGGTCGGTCTGGATCGGTCTGGGTAACCCGAAATGCCCACCCCATTGTGGATGAATATTAATGAACTCGAGTTAAATTGTGACAAATGAATGATTTATGTGTGTTTTCTTGGAAATGAAACAGGATTCTTACCGTGGAATTGGCAGACGTGGATTCACCGCAAGTTTTTCAAGCTAACTTGGCTCAAATGCTTAATGGGTGTCCATATCTGGAGGTAATTTGTTAAAACTTACTGAGGCATTCAAGAAATATGAAATTGAATTTCGTTTCGTATTCCTATGATCCTTGCAGTCTTTGCAATTGAAAATCCGAGGCGAAGTGGTAGATGCCAATGCTTTTCAGTCAATTAGATTCTTCTTGCCAGAAACAATCAAAGTTCTAAGTTTACAGCCAATTCATGAGTCTGAAGCAGTTCTTCTCATGAACAGATTTAAAGTTACAGGAACTTTTCTATCTAGAACTGACTACAATTCCCCGATTTCTCTTTCGCCTCCATTCTCTTTGCATAGCCTATCACTTGTGGTGGATTTGGTATCTGACAGGCTAATCATGGCTATCACGGGTTCTTTACCTCAACTCGTTACGTTGGATCTCGAAGATTGTCCTGAAATCGAACCGATTCCACACAAAGACTTGACAGATACTGGGCTTCAGTCTTTAAGTTGTTGTAAAAAACTTACAAGCCTCTCTTTGGTACGGACTTCTAGTGATCGTAAGAAATCATTCAAGAGAATAAACGATATGGGTATCTTTCTTCTTTCCGAGGCATGTAAGGGTTTAGAATCAGTGAGACTCGGAGGATTTCCAAAAGTCAGCGATGCGGGTTTTGCTTCTCTCCTTCACTCATGTCGGAACTTGAAAAAGTTTGAAGTCCGAGGTGCAGTCATGTTATCTGATTTGGCATTTCATGATATCACGGGAGCTTCGTGTTCGCTTCAAGAGGTAAGGCTCTCGTCATGCCCTCTCATAACGAGTGAAGCCGTGAAGAAAGTGGCGTTATGTAGTAATTTAGAGCGGCTTGACTTAGGCGGCTGCAGAAGCGTATCCGATTCATGCCTTCAGTCTGTTAAATCCTTGAAGAAGTTAACTTGTCTGAATCTCATGGGAGCTGACGTAACAGACGGTGGCCTGTTTGCTCTAAGTAATTCCGATGTGCCCATCGCTCAATTATCCCTCCGCGGCTGCAAGAGGGTCAGTGATAGAGGAATATCGTTTCTATTGAAAAACGACGGGACAATCAGTAAAACCTTGTCGACCCTTGATTTGGGTCACATGTCGGGAATCTCAGACAGAACCGTTAGTACTATTGCTCTCTTTTGCAAGAAACTAACTGAACTATGCCTTAGAAGCTGTTTCTACGTGACGGATTCTTCTATCGAGATTCTCGGTAAACGGGAAACACACCCAGGAGGGAAACAACTACGTAAACTCGACGTTCATAATTGTGTAAGCCTATCGGCTGATGCATCGAGATGGTTGAGCAAACCCTATTTCAGGGGTCTGCATTGGCTCGGATTGGGACAGACCCGTTTGGCAGGACGTAAAGATATGATTACAGTAAGGATAAGTGAAGAGCGGCCGTGGCTTACGCTGTGCTTTGATGGTTGCGAGTTTGGATGCTATGACGGGTGGGAGTTCCACACGCCCCATCGCCGTTGAAAAGAAATCCGCGGCCACAATTACGCGGTAATTGGATCAAAATCTGATTAGGTTGCATTGTGATTTTTATGTGTACTATAATTCTAAACTATTTTCATACCAATCATGTGTGAATCAAAAGCTACTGGTTTTTAGGGTTTGGTTTCTTGCTCTGTTCTTCATTTTGTCACGCGCCACACAAGCGCGTGGGGGCATAAAATGGCTTTTCGTTGGACAAAAGTCAAAAACCCTCACGCGTGGATGAGGGTGTTTGCTTGTGCTTTGTTTGTTTGCAAGTTGTAGTAAATGTTTTTTCTTTGCTATTTTGCAAACAAAAAAAAAGTTTTTCTTGTTAATTAATATAAATCGCAAAATATAATCGATTGGAGTTAGGCACAAACTATGAAATTGTTTATTCATAAATTATTATAATATCCATGAAACATGCATTTTCAACAAGGCCACTAAATTAAGTGGTGTATAGCGATTTGGTTCCATTAAAATTCCAAAACATTGTTTCTCGTTTTCGCTATTACAAAAAACAGTGTTTAAAAAATCGTTAGTAATTAATCTAGCGGTTGATTTATATTCAGTCAAAATTTGAGGGGTGAGAACATCAAATATATTTGTTTTAAATGGATTTTAGTTTTTTGTATTTTCTAAAAATGTTAAAATGATATCATTTGGATTTTTTTTAAATCTAGATGGTCGTTGGACGGCCGCCCACCACCGAACGGTTAGACGAGACTAGGCAAGGACATTTAGAACATTGCAATAAATCAAGTGTGTCCCCTTCAAAACTCTAACTGTGATACCCGTAAAAAGTGTAAGTCGGTATCACCGACTTACCATGTATATATATATTATTAAATATTAGGTTAAAAGAAAAAAACGAGCCGCACGGTTCCTTTTAGAGAGAGAGACACCGAGAGAAAGAGAAAAGAGAAGAAAAAGAAAAGAAAAGGGAAGAAGAGAGAAGAAGGCAAAAAAGGGAAGAAGAAATCGGAGAAGGATATTCAATTTTTCAGCGCGTTCTTCGTGGGTGGATTCTAATCGAGATTAGGGTAAATCTCTAAATATTTGTTGTGATTATTCCCTTAATTCGAAGATTCATATTATGGAAATTGATTAATTTAATGGATCTATAAAAGGAAAAATCGATTGGTGTTGTCGTTAGCGATAATATCAAGAATCGTCAAGTCGTCGGGAAAGGTAAGGTGATGATTTTCTCCATCCTAATTTCGGATTTGTGATCGATTTATGGAAAAGATTATATTTTTAAAATGAGGCATGATCTCGATAGAATTTATAGGATCATAATGGGAAAAATGAGACGTTACAAGTGGAATTAGATTAAACCCTAAATTTGTCGTATGAGAATTGATGACAAGTATATGAGTTGTATAAGTGACTAGAGATGATCTAGAGAATTGATGTGCGACCAAGAGTTGAGGTCGAAGAACGTCGATATTTGGGTTCGGTGTCAAAGTGGAGTGAACATCTTGTTAGTGTGCTCGATTGAGTGATTTTACACTCGAACCTTCGGAAGAAGGCGTGTGCGAGCGCGTCGGTGAGAGTTATCACGTGAGGAGTATCGGGTCGATGATGTTAGTATTGCGACACTTGGATCTAGGCCGGCGTCATACCGTGCCGAGGTTGTGGAACCTTACGAGCGACAGAGCGTCGAGTTAGTCAGATCAGTGGATCTGCCAACATCGTACCGTGTTGAGATTGTGGTAACCTTTCGAGCGACGGAGCGCTGTATTGTACTGATGGCTGGGGTACATTGTGACCTTGCGAGATCTTCAGTGTGCTGGGGTCCTTTGGACTTTGCGAGCGTATGCCCGAGCTAGAGTCGTGTGGACTCTGTGTGTTATGATTTAGTGTGGTACTAGTCTTAGACTTGGGATACTCAGTCGGGTTGGGTAGAGTTGTTTGTATATATTTAGCTTAGACTTTGAATAGATCGTTATTCTATGATATTCAATTCGAGCGGGAGAATACGTGGCACAGAGTACGTACACGTATTGATCTTACTGAGTGTGTATTTCGTACTCATTTTTTATTTGTGGGTTGTCGTGGATGGACAGGGTATGGCAAGGAAAAAGAGCAATGAGGTTGAGCAGCAACATGAAAGTTCACATCGGACTGATGAGAGAGGCGTGCACGAGGTCTCGATGAGTTTTATTTTGCATTTCGTATTTATTTTATTCATTTGTCGTGACTATGATATTTACGTATTTGTTTTGCTATTTGGTTCGAACCATTCTTATTTTGGAATAAATCATTTATTTTTATTTTATAAATGTGTTTGAGCGATGACACGTATAACCACCTCTTGGAGGTGATGGTGGACACCCCTAGTTCCGAGGTTGTTCCGGGATGGGGGTGTTACACTAACACCAAATCCAGATGTAATATTTTCTTCAAATGCGGGTTTTTTAAACCCTTGTTTAGGGTTAGGAAAAATATTTGAAAGATACGTCTTGATTCAAAATTCGTATCTAATACGAGAAAAAAAATGTGAACTTATAAGTTCAGATAATAAAACTATAAAACATCAGGATTCAGATAATAAAATTATAAAACATCATGATTCGGATTTGGGTTTTTAACTTTCACAAACAAGTATCTATGCGTATACGTTTATATATATTGATTTATAAAAAAATCACGATTTTCATAATATTTATAGACATGCCACTAGGGTAAGTACTCATATCAAGTCATATTTTCTTTCTTGTCATATATTCGTCATTGGGTGAGAGACGATGTGAATGGGTGAGTGAAAGATTTTGTATCCTCTTTCCTTTTTTTTTGTGACATCGTTCCTTTTATTCTCCAATGTCATTTTTCTCCTTGGATTCGTGTGCTTTTGTCGTTCCTCTATTTACACATTTTTATTTTGTCGCCATCGTTCCTCCGCTTGCACTTTCGTGTTCCACCATCGTCCATCCTCTTGCACTTTCATGTTGAGTTTTTGTCTTCATCGAAATTCATTCCTTGTGTCGTCGATTTACACATCCTCGATTATCTCTCATACCTATTTTGTCCTTGTATTCCTCGAAAAAAATCAAATTCGAATACTCCCATGTACTTGATTAATTGTTCGGTATTAGAAATTTCCGGTATCTGCGTCTCACAAGTTCGATTTCGGATACAAAAAGTAGTATCCATTCGGGTTCGGGTTTGGTATCCTAAAATTTTTGGATACCCATCTCGTGCCAACCCCCACCTTAATTGTTGTATGACATAATAGGATGCCACAATTATCCATCTTCTTGAAAGCCATGCTATTTAGTTGTTGCATATTTGATCGAATATAGAGAGTGCTAAGCGGGTCGTCGAGTCGCGAGCTTGTTTTGATTCAATCCATATAAATGCGAGTTGATATAATGATTTTTTACCATTACAAAAAATAGAGTGTTGGGTTGGGTCTGATTTTTTGTACATGTGATTACGGGTTAGCCCATGAGTTGAAAATTATATTTTTAAAATACAATATTTGTTCTGACTAATAGTTGAAAATAAAACAAAAAAGTGATCCAAACTAAAACTCCTAAAAACCTAATAAAAATCTGATGACTGTAATTTGAAATAGGGGTGGGCACCCGCGGGTACCCGCGAAATTTGCAGTACCCGTACTCGAACCCGTCCCGCACAGGTATATGATTTCAGTACCCGTACTCGTACCCGCACTTCGCGGGTACCCGCTGTTCGGGTACCCGCCAAAATTTTCAGAACCCGGCGAGTACCCGTCCCGCAATAAAACATCTACAAAAAAATCAATGGAAAGAAAAAGGAAGAGGAAAAGAGACGATGGAGCAGGGAGAGGCTTGCAGGGATCGATCGACCAAGGAGACGGCGAGCGATGAGCGGAGGGAGATGCTTGCAGAGATCGATCGGTGAAGGAGATGGCGAGCGGCGAGCGGTGAGCGGAAGTAGATGCTTGCAGAATCGATCGGCCAAGGAGATGGCGAGTGGCGAGATGGCGAGCGGCAACCGGGACGGAGGTAACCCTAGGAATTTAGGTAATTTCTAAAAATATTAGGGTATTTAAGTAATTTATGTAAATATTAGGGGTATTTTTGTAAATACTTGCGGGTACCCGCGGGTATCCGTCTGTCAAATTAAAATACCCGTCCCGAATCCGAACCCGCGGGTAATGAAAAAATATTACCTGAATCCGAACCCGTACCCGCGGGTACGAGTAATTTTTTGCGGGTTTGGGACGGATTTCGGGTAGGGACGAGTTGTGCGGGTTTTTTGCCCACCCCTTTGAATCCTCTCTATTGTTATTGTCATTATGTTTTAAATATTTTTTTATCTGAACTTTTTGTCATTTATATGGAACGTTTATATATTTGTTTGAAAAACTATTTTAATAGTTCCTTTTTTCATTTTTTAATTAAATAGAAAAATTTCACTTCGTGGATTTACTATTATAATCGCAGGTTTTGACGGACTGGATTGAATCAAAAAAAGTGAGCCTATATTAAATATGAAATGAGTTGGCTTAACTAAAAATAAACCCATGATAAAACTGAGTTGTCCTACTTAATAACCCTAATAGAACATGTCTTTCCGCTTGTAGCGTCGTCTTCTTTTTCAATGATTTATTCATGTACCATGGAGGGACAAAACTCGCGGCTTGACATTTGCTTATTCACGTCTAGCTTATATTCTTAGTCACTTTGATGCTCTCGTTCGCAACAAGGCAACATAATTTAGAAATGACAATTCAAGCCTCACCACATAATTCTACCTAATTTGGTTCAACCATTCTAATTCCTAACTTGCTAGACTAATTGGTTGTGTGGTTTAATATGATCCGAGTTTTTTTTCTAGCTTCCGGTATCTTTAGTGAAGACTCATTTTGGTAAAAAAAATGTTATACTAGTTTGTAGTCGGTCATTTATAGAATACCAATTTACAAAAATAATCTATTCGTTCACGCAGCAAAATCTTGATCTCATCAATTAGTTTTTTTTGTTCAATGATTTCTCTACAACATTTCACTACAAAAAAACAGGCCATTTCCAACGGACATATCCGTTGGAAATGGCCAAAAATCCGTTGGGAAAGGCCTTTTGCAACGGACTGCAACGGATTCCAGTCCGTTGGGAATACCGCGTTAGAAATTCGGATCCGTCGCAATTCGCAACGGAAGGGCAACGGATAATTTCCGTTGCAAATTGGTGACGGATGTTCCAACGGAAAAATCCGTTGCAAATATTGTAACGGATGCCCGTTGCTAGGATTGGTGACGGATGCCCGTTAAAATTTGCAACGGACGTCCGTGTTGGAAAGGGAAAAAGAGCGGGAATTGTAAGTTGCAACGGACATCCGTTGCAAATTGGCGGGAAGGAACAACGGACGTCCGTTGCTAATGCTAATTAACGCGCAACGGATGTCCGTTACCGTTTGGCGGGAAAACAGTCCAACGGAAGCCCGTTAGAAATTCTAACGGACGTCCGTTGGGATATTTGAAAAAAAAAATAAAAAAAAATAAAAACATAAAAAACAATTAACAAAACATTTAAAATTCAAAAGTTTTAATATTTTACAAAACCATTCGAAATTATACTACGCTACTAATTAACCTATTACATTTCACCTAAATCTGCGGGGTCGATATCGTCTCGACGTTCGCCGTCACCTCTAGAAGGTGTAGCATCTGAATCGGGACGCGGTTCTTGTTGCGATGTTGATCCCCTCCCTTGCCCCGACATGAGCTCGATCACGCTCTCCAAGTGCTGAACCTTGGCTTCGAGCTCTTCGATCCTCCGTTGTTGCGAGAAAGTCTCCTGCACAACGGGAGGTACCGAGGTGGCGTCTTCGACGATATCTTTCTGCAACGCCCCGAGACCGTATAAACGTCCCTTATACGGTCTCACCGACTACAAAATAAACAAAATTAATGTTAGTTCTTTACACATTACGAAATTAATAACTATAAAATAAAATTAATATAAATGTATACCTCTAAATAAATTTTGTCCTTTTGTAAAGGACTTAGGTCGTCGGCGCTTGAACCGCAAGCTTGCGATTGCTGTGTGATCTTCTCTGTCACAGCTCGCACGGTTCGCTCCGCCCGTGGATCGACGAGTTCCGGTTCGCCGACCGCTTCTCCGACAACCGGCTTCTTCTTGGCATGGGTTTCTAAAACCAGCTCAAGAAGAGTCGGCTCTCTTCCTATACGTTGCATCTGCAATATTAAATAAATTTAGTTAGATTAATATTTTACATAAAAAAATATAAAGAAATA
>CM071867.1:533663-596940 GCA_036759665.1 Gynandropsis gynandra
GTTAGAAACCCGTTACAAATTGCGACGGATTGCAACGGACAGGGCAACGGGCATTTTCCGTTGCAAATCCGTTGTAAATTGTAACGGATGGCAACGGAAATGTTCCGTTAGAAATATTCTTGGCTCCGTTAAAATCCGTTGCGATTTGTTTCCAACGGATGGATCCGTTGCCCCATCCGTTGGAAACTCGATGTTTTTTTGTAGTGTTTAGATAGAACATAATCATCGCCTTCATCATTAATTTCCAGTGTTTTTCAATGATTTTCAAACGGTTTTGAACGAGTTTTGAGAATCAAATGGGTCGCATGGATAACAAGGGTCACATGAATCGTCTGGATCGCATGGATAACAAGGATCACATGGACCGCTGGATCATATGGATCACATGAATCGTATCAATATTATAAAGGTAAAATTAAAATTAAATATTTTTTAAAGAATGGTAGAATTAAAACCATAATAACATATCAAAAATATTTTTGAAGTTGTGATTCTTTCAATATATAGATGTTCATGCCTAAAATCAATAAAAAGTTCCAACTACCAAAAATAAACATAAAAGTGATTAATTTATTTGGAAAGTAGATGTAAAATTATTTTTAACATCTTGATTTCCTTTGCAAATGGACCCAGGATTTGACTCCTATTCGTCTATAATTACTTAATTAGTATTATTAAGGGAAAAAGGTCAATTCCCCCCTCAACTATCATGCTTTACTCAAATTCCCCCCTGAACTATCTGACACAACCAATTTCCCCCTCATCTTACAAAATCCATCCGATTCCCCCCTCAACTATATCAATTCAGCCAATTCCCTCTCCGTTATATAAACAGTATAATGGTGTTAACCGACCCGGTTTTGACCCGATTTTGACCCAATTTTGACCTAAATCAAATACCCAATTTAGACTCGTATTATAACCGATTTTAGCCCGATTTCGACAATTTTCTAACCCAATTTCACTCAATTTTAACCCGATTTTACCCAATTTTAACCCATCGAATGCCTCCTCGATGCTCAGATCCATGAATGATCCTCTGGCAACGTTATCCAACATCGTTCGGTGCTCATCTGAAATTCCATTATAGAAAGTTTAGATAACGTACCACTGCTCAAGACCATGGTGTGGACACAACTGTAGAATAACCCAATTTCACCCAAATTAACCCGATTATCGCCCTATTTAACCGATTTACTCACTTTTAATCCGATTTACTCTTTTTTAATCGATTTGACTCGATTTTCGATTCACCTCAATTTAATCCAAAGTAATATAGTTTCAACCCGATTTCACCCAATTTAATATAATTCCAACTCAATTTCACCCAAATTTTACTAGTTTTCACCGAATTTCAACCTGATTTAACCGATTCACTCACTTTAAACTAGGATGAAATTGAGGTAAATCGAAAATTGGGTTAAATCGGTTTAATCAAGTTTACAGTGAGTAAATCGGGTTAAAAGTGAGTAAATCGGTTAAATCGGGTTGAAATTCGGTGAAAACTAGTAAAATTTGGGTGAAATCGGGTTGTTTGGGTGAAATTGGGTTAAAATTAGATAAAATCGCGTTAAATTTGGGTGGAAATCGGATTAAATTTGATGAAATCGGGTTAATTTGGGTGAAATTGGGTTAAAATTGGGTAAAATCGGGTTAAAATTGAGTGAAATTGGGTTTAAAAATTGTCGAAATCGGGTTAAAAATCGGTTATAATACGGGTCAAAATTGGGTATTTGATTTGGGTCAAAATCGGGTCGGTTAACACCAATATACTGTTTATATAACAGAGAGGGGAATTGGCTGAATTGATATAGTTAAGGGAGGAATCGGATGAATGTTATAAAATGAAGGGGAAATTAACTGTATCAGATAGTTTAGGCGGAATTTGAATAAAGCATAATAGTTGAGAGAGAAATTAGTTTTTTTCCCTATTATTAATAATTAATAATTAAGTGAAAAGAAAACCTAATTGTCTCGTTATCTCGTATACTCATTCCTTCCTCCTTCAAACCTACGTGCATGCCACGTGTTCTCAACCTTCTACCGGAAAACCCGATAGTTGTTTGTTGTTTTTTTTCTTAAGCTTTTTTCTTTATATATATATTGTAAAATATTATATATATACATAATTTGTTATCTCAAATCAACTATAAAAAAAATTTGGTGGAGGTTCGCCAACTAAATCCTATTAATACTCAAATAAAATATGTTGTCTCGTATCGTATCGATTAAGATATATATTTAAAATATTAATAATCTTTTATTGGGTTAAGTTTAGATTAAATTAGATCTAAAAATCATATTTACGAACAAAACAAATTTTCAAAATTGACAAACATGTGTGAAATTTCATGTAAAGTTTTACATTTTAAAAATACTTTTTTTCAAGTTTTTCAATTGCCTCGGAATATATAATCTCGGTTCTTGTAATTGGAGGATACAATGATACTTTTCCTAATTCATTCACTCACAACTATTTTTACAAAATTTCTTTTGTTAACCAACAAATCAATTTAAAAAAAGGGAGCTAACTAAATAAAGAGAAAGAGATAGAAATCTATAAAACGTAATTGAACAACACATTTAAATTAAACTATATAAAATGTAACATACAATTAATATTTATTATTCTCCGAAAATACGGAGTATATATCACTATCAATTTTTAAATTAAGGATAAAATTAGATTGTAGAAAGGAATATTGTCAACACATCAACTAATTATTTCGTGATCGATTGGATTATTTGCAATATATAAGGTAAGTTAAAGTATTATTATAAAATAATAAGACAGAAATAGAAATAAGAAAAGATAAACCATGAAAGAAGATTAGGTAATCAAACTAATTCATAAGTGTTATTTCTCTATATTCGACTAATATAGTTTTTTTTTTACTAAAAAGGATGCCTAATCTACATATCACCGTGCACTAATTATTATATTTATGCCATATGTTATAAATAGCGATTATTGGTATGGAGAATATTTATACATACACATATGTAGAGAACTATATATTAACTTTCATCTATCTATATTGAGTAAAATTATGCCAAAAATGTCCAATAGAAGTAATATGTGAAGAGTATATTTGAAAAAAGAGATTAATTTTTATATTTATTGGAAAAACAAGATTTAGATTGATGGATTGATGGAAGATAAAAGAAGAGTATGAGGGATTGCTTCTGTCAGTAAGCATATGAATATATATATATATAATTCACCTAAACCCTAAATCCATTAGGCTGCAAGTCCTTCTGAGTTATCCTCCCTTTTTTCCTTATTTTACAACTTACTTATTCCTTGTATGTATTATATATATATATAAATATATATATATTAGTTTTTAGGCGAATTTTTGGGCCCTTTCTACACGCAAAATTACCTTTCATTTCATCTCATGTAGACGTACGTCATCTTTCTCTCGTGTTATATATTTCACTGTCTCATCATGTAACAGATATTATCACAAACGCTATTGCTCATGATTAAACGACTAATACTTATATATATACTATATTTATAAAGATATATAATTTAATGAATTATCGCAATGATTCATATATGTATGTGTTTTGGAGGGATTAAAATTCTGAAATTTAGTGGATAACAAACGAAAAAAATACGAGAGTGAAGTAGACAATTATAGGATGAAAATTAATTTACCAAAAAAAAAAAGAAACGAAAAAACAAAGGGAATTATATTATCTACGGAAAGTATAAATTAAACAATTATAGGATCAACAAGATTAAAGCATCTATGATAGATACAAAAATGTAACTGTTTAAATAAACAAACCATCGAATCATAAAACCAGACAAAAAATACACTACAAACACAAAATCCAATTATTATAATATATATATATATATAATATGATAATACATTATACATGTATAGAGATTATGTTCGTTAATCAGGCTACATTATTGTATGGTATTCTGATGGGGATATATATTTTAAAATGGTATTTTTCCGTTGTCGATTATATATTTGACTTTTACTTCATTGGGATTGACTTTTTTTCTGCCAACTTTAGTTCCGGGAATCGCTAATCCTTTCACTTATCAATGGAACACTAATTAATTACCTTTTAACTAAAACGAGAGAGAGAGAGAGAGAGAGAGAGAGAGAGAGAGAGAGAGAGAGAGAGAGAGAGAAATAAATTAAGTTTTAAAATATTTGGAAATTTTCTCCTATAATAAAAATTTATAGTTAAATATATTTACATTGGAATTTGATGTTTTAAGTAACAATACTTTAAGAATTTATGATTTCATTTAACAATATAATAATTATATTTATTTGAAAATTTAGACATATTTCATCGTAATTTTTAAAAAAGCTTTGAAATCACTGAGTTATTTTTGTTGGAATATTTGCAACAATATTTTATTTAGTTTAACCAATACGGGTTTGATTGGTAGAAATACTGTGTTTGTGTTTGTGATTAGATGCGTTTTTTCAGCGATTAACGGTGTTTTGTTTCATTTCGTCCGAATGATGAAATCGCTTTGTTTAGTACTGATTACGATTAGAAGTGGATGGCAGAAAACTTTTGTGATCACGTTTTGAGCAAAATTATCAAAATAAATAATTATTAATAAAAGAATTTACATAAATTTTGTTGTTTAGTTTATAGTTTTTAATTATAATTTTTAAATATTTGAAATAAATTTAAACATTAAAAAATTATTAATATTTACATATGCACTACATACATATATGTATATATATATATATATTTATTATTAATATAAATTATAATAGAAAGAGAAAAGAGATAAGGGGAAAGACACGAGTGTATTTTGGTAATTTTCTTCAAAACGCACCAAAACGCAAATGTAAAAACAACATTATTTTAGATTTTTAAAATTTGCATTTCGGTACGTTTTCGGGCGACTACGACTCCACCAGTCGATTTTCATGTCGTCTAGAATCACCAAAAAACGTTATTACCGTGTCTACGTTCGATGCGACTCCACCAGTGAAGACCTTAATAATCTCTCCTTCTCTCTACTTAATTGTATTTAATTTAGTCTCTCGGGGGTTAGTAATCAGTTCTTTCCTTGGAATTAACGAAAACCCATCATTTTTAATTCGACAGGACAAAGGAATTTTGGGGAAACAAGAGGACACCAATGGCTGTTTTGCAGGATCATCTGTTGTTTTCTTGTGTATTTTTTTAACATTATAGGGTTTAACACCACTAATTTATTTGATTATTTCATTTTTATAAGGTTTTATGGTTGCAATTAATGAGTTTATATATTGATTAATTGACCGGTTTTGCGTAGATTATGTCCACAACTAACTATATACCTTTATTCAACTTGAGCAAAATCAATTGAGCTCTACTTATTAATTATCTGTGCTCTTTACCCTCATTTGACCTAAGAAAATTCGCATGAAAATAGCACAAAAACCAAAACAAGGTTTTTACGTAATAAATTTCAATCCAGATGCCAATACGAATTTATGGTTGAATTTGTGTTAAAATATCATTAAAATTGAGTAAATTTTGGTAAACAAATTTAGCGTTAATTACATTGAATTATAGGTGATGTTAGTGTTATAACGCCTTTTTTATAGTAACATCAATATAACCTATTCGCTTTTCTGATTTTATATAACAATTAATTCAAAAGGAATGATATATTTCGTAAGCTTTATAATCTGCTCTACACAATATATTCGTTTTGATTTCTTGTACTTTCTTTTATTTTATTTCTTTCTAATTGGTTGTGTAAGCTTTTTTTTTTGGACTTTGTAAATATGTTCGGAAGAAAAGAGTTTTCTTTGGTGGATAAAAATATCCCAATTTATACCCATATGTGGTTTTGTAAGATGCATTTATTACTCATTCACGAAATTATATTTATAATATTACACAAGTAGATATCTGTATCCAAAATAAAAAGAATAAAAAAAATAAAGAATTATATAAAGAATCAAACATTTTTCAAGTAAAAAAAAAGATGTGAACTTTTATGGTCAACAGCTTAAAGTGTACTGATTTTATCAAATAATTAAATAAAATTTTCAACCCCAGTTAATACAAAGAACGAGCAAGAGAGATAACTAGGCATATATTATACAATATATATATATATATTATAATCACATATACAAAAAAAAAAGCATCTTCACAAGGAAAAAAGAAAAGTATCTACGGTCATACGTGCGGTGTGTGTGTGGCCATTAAAAGTAATTTTAAATAGAGAAAGAGATGGAATCTCTCAAAAAAACCCACGAAGAGACATATTAACAACCCTCTCTTTCTATATTTAAATAAATATAAAAAAAATTAGGTCGGTCGAGTCCAATGAGACCATTATCGGGCAATTAAAATTTAATTAAAACGTCACAAAACCCATTATTTCAATCAATTAGTTATAGCATTTTTACCTACCAATACTCCTCTTTGTATATAATTTCCATAGGGGCGGTTGTATTTGGAATCATAATCACACAAATTCCATATCTATCTCTATATATACAATATATAATCACACCAATTTCATACATGGAATCTGAGTGGATACATCATAATAATAATAATAATGCATTTCCTCATATATATATATATATATATATATATTCTAATGGACCAAAAGTGCTAATCATTCAAACATATTCATAATTAATTAAAAGCCAAAACAAAGGGATATATATGTCAAAACGTACATCAAGATTTGAGTTTGAAAAATAGAATTAGTAGGTTAAACACAAAGATTAGGTTGTCTCTTTCTTTGAGCTTCCCAAGAAAGACACAAAAGCCAAGATTGGCACGACGCCGGAGAAACCGCTGCCTCCGATCATGATCGCCGGAGCTTGCCGTAACAGTTACCCCTTCGTCTCTTTCGTTCTCTCCTGCAAAACCATCTTTTGCCCTAGCTATAACATCCATTCAAATATTTGATTCACACTTGTTCATCTAAAATCTATGGCTTTTAACCCTTTTTCTTGTTTCCTTGTTCATCGTTCACGGTTATCGGAACCCTAATTCAAACCAGACTCTAACAATCTCTGATCACTGCCATGAAGAAACCGAAAACAGAAGACGATTTTGCCAACCAAGGAAAAGAGAGTTCTTGAGGAACTGAAGCTGGTAACCTTCGGAAGGATAATGGAGCCTTAAGAGAAGCTTTGCCTGAGATAAAGCGAAGCCGCCGATAGGAATATTACAGAAGCCGGAACTCATCATCATGGCCTCCCAAATCTCGTACCTCTGATGTCTCCGTCGTCTATCAGCTCCCTCCGCCGCCACAACATCCATAATCTCCCGACCAAACCACCACTGCTCCAGCGTCAACCTCTCCCGGCTGTTCGGTGGCAGCGTCGCCTCCAGAGACTCAAAAACCGCCGCGTAGTGGTCCACCGCCTCCGCGAACCTCTGTGAGAACGCGGCCGCCCCATGGTTTGCCTCCCTCTCGGCAACCGTCACAATTCTAGGGTTTAGGGCTTTGATCGCGGACAAAACTATCCGTATGTCTCTAGGATCGTCGGTGATGAGGTTGTGCAAGTAGTGGACGCAGTTTACAGCTAAAGTCTCTCCCGGGATTAGAGAGAGACTCACCAGATCACCCAGCCGCACGGCGAGGCTCGCCGGGTCGTCGTCGTGGAGGAGAAGTGGGTGGAACTCGAACCGGGGGCCAAGGGAGTGGGCGAACCGGGTCAATCGATCCCCGGTTCGGTTAAGTCCGATTAAGTCCTGTCCACATCCGGTGATGCGGAGAATCGGAGAAGTAGACGTGTGGTTGTGGTTAGGGTTTGTGGAGGAACGTTCAGCTAGGGCTTGCATGAATGGTGGCCATTGAAGGCCTTGTGTGATATCCAAGTCGATAATGTGTATAATGGCTCCTACTCCATCATTTTTCATTGTCACCTCCGTCGCGTCGAGTATCGCTTGATTCGCCGTTAAGTGACTGAACCGAACAAACGGCGTTATCTGATTCAGCCACAGGTAACAAGATTGATAAAAATCATCATCAGTCATAGCAAAGGGCGAATTATTATTATTATTATTGTTATATGTCCGAAGCAAAAAATGTTCTTTGCATATGCTGCTTGTGAACACCGTAGAATCACTAATCATCATATCATGCGGCTGTTGCGTTTGCGTTTGCGATTGTGGTTGATGTTGCTGTTCATGGTGACGGCTGATCCGTACGGACAACGCCTTGACGAATTGGTAAACAAGTCGTTCTGTAGAGTCACCGTAAGGGGAAGAGTTCGAGGAGAGGAAGGAGACGAGACGGTGAGCCGCCGAGAAGTCAGATTGAGCCACGATCTCGGCGGCGCTGAAGAGGAGACGGTGGAGGTGGAGGGGAGTTCCGGCAGTGGCGGGGGAGGAAAGCCATATCGGCGGCGGAGGAGGATCAACATCGACGTCGTTGGAATCATCTTCATGGTGTGAAGAGGAGCTTGAAGATTTGAGGGAGTGAAGCATTTGAAAAGATCCGATGAACCTTTGGTTCATGTAAAGAGATCTCTTTCTCCTCAGAAAATGAATCTCTTTTAAGGCTAATAATAATATTCTCTTTACGAGAAGGTATATAGAATATAACATTATTTAACTTATAATATATATATATATATAGCATGAATGCGTGTCTATATATACATGTATCTATATAAGTATATCTATAGATAGATATCACAAGTGTGGACCGACCAAAGTGAGTAAAAAATCAATGAGTTAGATCTGTACACATGAAAACACGCATACACAAAACCTTTAGTAGTTAGTAACACTAACAAAGCATAGGGTTTACTATTTTTGATTTGTTTTCTCAACCTTTTTACCATAATTTTATAACAATTTTCTTATTATTGTGTTAATTTCATTCTATTGTCAAATATATCACAGCAATTAGGGTTTTATAGTGAAATTAGTATCGTAATTTATTCTAATTCGTGTGAGGTCACACTATTAATTTCTTGAATCTTTTATATTCCAAAATAATTTAATGTATGCGAATAGATCTCTTGTGTACAAAATTTAAGGCATTAACAGTTTTATTTTATTCTTTAAATCATAAATTTTATATTTATAATTATAATTTTTAAACCTACAAATATTAAATATTTATTTTTTGATTGATCTTAAATAATGCTAATAACAAAAGCGTTTATATATATAGTTTGATTTTTTAAATAAGAAAATCACTTCTTTATTATTTATCTTTGTATATTTTCGTACTAAATTAAAAGAAATAATTGATTAAAACATATTTCACAAATATTTTATCTATCTCAATTGAAACGATCGAAACAACATGGACATGTGTGTGTAATATATATATATATATATATATATTAGATGTTCTAATGAGATGTTGAATTCAATCATTCAGAAAATTATAATGATATAATTGTCAGAGTGGATTAATATAGGAGAGGCTAAAAGCTATGCGCATATCAGCCGCATATATCGTGTGTTTTTTCTACACACAAGATTGTGTGCGGCGTGTGTATCTATCTATTATATACATACACACATACATACATCCATCCATGCATGCATGCATACATATAAATACATATCGCATATATATATAATATATCGAGCATCGGATGAATCTGAGTCGAAGCATGTGGCCCACTGTGATAATTGATTACCCTTTGCAGAATGTATATTCATAGGTTCTATATTTAATGAGTATAATTGGAGATTCTGATGCCGACGAGGATTTGAGATTTAATAGAAACAAAAAAAAAGGTTATTTTTCATTTATGTAAAATACAAATAAAAGCATATAATAATAATAATTAAAAAAAGGAATCTAGAAATCTTGGGATGTCAAAAAGAAATAATAAAACGAAGTAACTTTGCTTGTGAAGTCGAAAAGCTATTCCCCAAATTGTTTATGATTACCTTTTTCACTTATCGGATTTACCAATATGGAAATACTCCAAAAGATCTCTCATTAACCCTTCATGCGAAAGGCCTCACTCTCTCTATATATGTATATATGTATATCACTATATATATATATATATTGTATATGTGCAAACACATATGAACTCCCACATTGATATAGAGAATCTTTTTTGGTTTGAAGAGCATCTTGCCGTATGATAAATGGATCCTCATATTTATGAGTTTAATAGTGCCTTATGTTACCAATAATATGATATAGTTTTATTTTTGGTACGATGTAAACTTAATAAATAACTAGGGCTAAGGGTGTAAGTTTCAATAACATATAGAATTTGTTTTGGTTATAACCCTTTTTATGTTAATTCGACCGGATAAATATACTATATATATAAAAAACGATATATATATATATCAGTATTTATCCAATATTCTATCGATCCAATCATTCGACTAATCCATTTTTTGATTAGGTAATTATATTTTCTTCCCTTCGTTTCTCTCGATTAGTTTCGTTTGATTCAAGGATATCGTCCCAAAATATACATAGTTTTGGTTGATGCCTTTGAATTTGAATTGTCTTCTTAGGTAATGAAAAATCAATTTCGACAAATGAGTTCGGATGAATTGAACGCATTGATAGTTATCATCTTGTTTTTCAAATTTATTCGCAATAGAGCAACTTCTACTTAAAAACACAAATAAAAAATTATAATTATTTTATTTTTGTTAAAAAGTATTATTATTTAATATATATAATAGCGAAAATATAAAATGGATTTGAATTTAACCAAACTCAAAAATTAATTAATAAATTTAGAATTTATATAATAATATATATAAATTTATGATTAATGTCTAACATCATATGGAACAATGTAACATAATGTTTTCAATCACGTTAAAATTTAATCTTAGAGCATGTACATTACAATTGAAATCTCGGTATCGAAAAAAAATTGGTATCATAGTTTAAGATTACTCAATACGATAAAAAAATTTTATAAACTTTTTTATCAGAATATAATATTCATGGTATAAATTTTATACCATAAAAATATAATATCTAAAGATATAATTTTTAAACTTTTTATACATACTCGATCTCTTCTTCCGATTCATAATTCATGGCAATTATTTATAATGATTTTCTTTAAATTCAACATCATTATTATCAATGTTGCGTTAACAAAACTTGTAATTGTTAATAATTTGTAAAAATATTAGTCCTATTATAAAACCAAATCAATTTATTTTAAATAAAATTTAATTTTAATTTATATTATAAATATCAAAATCAAGTAATCTTTAAAAAAAATTAAATTCACTAGTTGATATTTAAACCACCGAACACTTAGAAGGCATCTAAACGAAATTAAACGAAGAGTTTTAAAACATTTTTATATGCAAGTGAAATAAAACCTCACAAGGTTTATATTGGATTGACAATACATTAATTTATAATTAAATGAACAATAATTAGGAGTTGGTAAGGACAATGCAAAATCGGATATATGCTTTTTCTCTGGATAACTCAGAGATCCCATAATTTTTGCACTAAAAATTAAGCACTTTATTTGTTTACCTCCAAGTCTTGTCATTTATGCCATTAATTTGACGCAAAGTGACCATCACATTCAATACATACATACATATATATATATATATATATATATTCATTTCAATATAATTTATATTGTTGGTAATAATTGAAGATTCAACAGTTAAATATATATATATCTTTTATTCCTAATTAAGATGTATCCAATTTTAAATTTATTTTATTATTTGAAGACATGCATAATGAAATCTTATTATATAGTTAATTTAATTTTTCTCTTTTATAAACATAAGATTCCACAGAGTTAGCATGATACTCGATAAAATTAGGTAAGATTATGCATAAAAGAGTTAACCCATTGCACATTTTAATATAGACGATATTTATTTAAAATTTATTATATAATATTTTATAGAAAATAAAATAAGAAAACAGAAGAACAAGAAGCACGCAAAGAAATAAATGAGGGAAGGCTGACACTTTATCGTTTTGTCGTATTTATATTCTTATTTCTTTTTTTATTATTATTATTATTATTATTATCATTTTTTTGTTTATTTTATCTTCCACAATTGATTGGACATTGAAGAATATGACTTTTCCTTCCTAACCTCCACTGCCTTTTTTTTTTATTAATTATTCATTTGTTACGAACATTCCTTCTGTTTTTTTTTTTCAAAACGTTATAAAAATATTAGATTTTTGTTTAACATAACTATTTTTTTAGTTTCCTCTAATATAAATATTTTTCAACTACAAAAATTGAATTTCTTTTAATTTAAAATAAATTTTTTATATAAAAATTTAATTTATTTATATTGGTAAAAAATTAAATAATTATCTTATATTATTTTATCTCGGATAAAATATTGATAATTGATTCTCATATATATAAAATATTGAATATCATTAAATTTTAAACTAATTTTTAAAATTAGTTAGATCCAATTTATATTTAATATAATACTAGAATTTTTTCACCTTAAGTTTATCAACGGATGTTTGATATATTTTTTCAAAATTTCTAACAGACGTCCATTGAAATATTTAACAGTCATCTCTTGAAAATTTTAACGGATATCCTTTGGAAGAAATTATAGTTACAAACTTCTACACCTAACTGTCTTATCGTTTTCAACATATATCTATTGGAAGTTTCAAGGATGCCCTTTGAAAAAGAAAAAAGGTTGTGACTAGATATTTTTTGTTAGACATGAATTTCAATGTGAATTCGTTGATTGAACATCGATTTCAAAGGAAATCTGTTGGAATTTCCAACGGATGCCCGTTGAATATTCTCCTACTTAAGATGTTGAACAATCCATCTTCAACACATTCAACAAAATCTCTCAAATCCTATCAAAATCTCTTCCAAAACAATGAAACACCATACACTATGACGATTGAACAATTTATCGGTCACAAAGGATAGTTGGCGAGTTATGGTAGAGCCCCGCCATCACACATTTTTCGCGATGTTGGAATAGACAAAGAAAAAGAAAACAATGATATTTTAGATGATTTGTACGATATAGTATTTTTATTTATATTGTTTTATATAAATATTAATTTAAAATTATTCATATTTGTTAAAATTAATATTTTTTATCATTTTGTATTTTAAAATTCCCCATAAAATTATCTGATGTCCATTGATGATACAATTATAACATCAACGAGCATCCATTGATATATTTAAAATTTCTGTTCAAAAGTATCAACGGGCATCCGTTGGTAATTTCTAAATTTACCGAGAAATTTTCAACAAATACTAGTTGATAATCATTCCAATGGGCATCTGCCGAAATTTCCAATGGACATCCGTCGAAATTTCTAATTCATGCTCATTGGAAATTTCAATAACCTTATCTGTTAAAATCCGTTGATATTTTTCAATGAATTTAGGCATTCGAAACGCTTTTAGAAATTGCAACGAATGAGTTTTTTAACAGTCGATTACCAACGGTCATGATTCGTTGAAAATCAGTTGGAAATGGCTAATTTTCAATGGATTTGGCCGTTGAAAATAACATATTTTTGTAGTATGTGTATGCCATCGTGAACAATTATTTGATTCCCTCTTATTGACAGAACTGAATAAACTTGTCGTTAATATATTCTTCTCAGTTGTCTAACTTCAAACATTTGAACCTTTTATTGGATTCAAGCTTTGAAAGCTTCAAATACATATGATTTTTCTTCATAGGATACACTCAACATCTCATAGAGTGATCATGAATGAAAGATGCAAAGTATTTTTAATGTCTTTGGGATATCTCTAGTGTTTGTCAAACATCAAAATATATCAGATCCAAGGTAGTCTTACTTCCAACAATTGAACTATTGAATTTTGATTTACATAATGCTCACAAAAATGTAACGTGACCTTTTTGAACCCCGAGATAAGATCTCGATAACTTGATTATGCGATATTTGCTTCTCCTTCCTATAGTGTATTACTTTTATGCACTTATAAGTTTGATGTGATTTTTCATGTTTTCAGCACTACAAGAACATCCTTAACAATTGTCATGATTTCATTCTCTACTTAGGTTTTGTACCTTATTCCATCTAATTATCCAATAAATAATATATATTTTTTTAAGTCGTCCACATACCATACCCTTTGAATGGTTCGAGTAACATCATTGTTAGTTTACACCTTGATGGTACCAATTTATGTGATATTCAAGACATAATCATTTCTCATAAATATAGATCCCCTTAAGATAAGTTCATAATCATAGAACCATTCTTTCCGAGAGGTCATATGCCATGATGCTACTAAATCAATACGCCACACATTGAAAAAATTTGTTTGTCTTCAATAATTATTGTTACCTTGTTGTATGTTTTTGTGTCTTTGTTTTTCTTCTAGAACAACTACATCATCAAATACTAAATAGTCTGTGAGAAGATTGCTAGTCATGTTTACGATGAATGAATCATACGAATCTAGTAAACTTTCACCACAAGATTTAGGGACTGCAAAATCTGTCCCTGAACGTGTTTAGGGCGGATTAGGGACAACCAAGAGGCGTCCGTAAACGAGCGTCGGAAAATGATATTCGTCCCTCATTCATCTGCAAATAAGGACGAAAATTTTAGTCCGTAAACCGTCTGTAATTGCAGACTACCATGCCGTTCGCAAATCGACGGGAAAAGTCGGAGATTTTTTAATAAAAATATACGGATGGGCGGCCCGTCTACCTTTATGGACGCCCGTCCGTAATTTCTTAAAAATAAAAAATAAAATGAAAAATTAATTTAATTTAATTAAATTTCAAATGTTTTAATACATAACATTAATTAATTAGAAATCATATGTGAGTAACATTTGAAATTCGGAATTGTCGTTATCGAAACTTAAGACGGTCGTCGGAACTCGGGACGGGCGGTGGAACTCAGGACGACCGTTGGAACTCGGGAAGGGCGACGGTACCTCGGGTTGCTGAAGGCAGCCCAACCCCGTTTTAGAGCTCAAAATGCTTTATTTAGGTCGATACGGATTTTTTCCACACGGTGGAGAAAAACTGTATGTAAACCGTCCACAATTACGGACGAAAAGAAACGCAGTTCGCAATTACAGATGGAAAGGAAACGTTTGTCCGTACTTACGGACGGAAAGAAAACGACAGTCCACAATTGCGGAAGGAAAGAAAACGGTCATCCGCAATTGCGGACAACCCGTGATCGCCCGAAAATTTTTGGACGGTCGAGCTGTCGATCAGCAAATTTGTAGACCGCTTGGTCATTTGTAAATGTGCGTACCGTCCATCCCGGACTTTCTCCATCCGTGACCTGACACCGTCCGTGTGTCCCGAGCCTTCTCCGTCCGTGACCTGAGCCTCGGGACAGACAGACGGTGATGGGTCACGGATGGAGAAGGCTCGGGATATAAAAGGTTGTGCGTGATTTGTGAATATGTGATATTCAAGATCTATGATATACATGATTTGTGAATCTATGATATACGTAAAGAATCAAGAAAGTAAGAAATGTGGAAAATCGCATAAAAGTAGGATCACCGTATGCTAGCGGCTGTTAAATCTCTAAGGCGGTATCTATCAATTTTCGGTCAATCGGAATACAATGCAATATCTATAATCGTAAATAATAAGATCTAACAGCAATAGTCGAGCATTATTGAGAATAAACGATATCAATGTTGTATGAAGACTAGTATGTGTAAATTGATATGAGATATCAATTTAACACATATCTACATGTTAAAGAACAATGTATTGGATCGATCCGCCATGAGATTGGTACATGGATTGTTATATGAGTATCATAGAAATTCTCATAATGATTATGGTAGATGTAATTCTATGACTTGAGATCGCCAGAGATCTTAACATAAGCAATTGCATGCTTTGACACTATCAAACGTCACTCGTAAATTGGTGGACATACAAGATAGTGATTGGGTATGCAATTTATAGTATGTTGTTTGATCGAGGTAAGGATTTTCCCTCCAATATAACATGACTGATGCCACAAGCTCACAGATTGAACTAGATGAGTATGATTTGTTTCCTGACTCATGTTCAATCTAGACATCAAGGACAAAGGGATTAATGTACATAAATCACAAGATTGGTAATGTCGAGTCATAAACATTCTCATTGTATATCTCATTCATAAACATATAGACATTTTGAGTCTTTCACCTTGCAACCAAGCGTTCTTTAGTAAATATATCAGGAAATCGAGCTAAGAACATACAAAGAAGTGCAATGAAGCTATGAATACCGATAAGTCGTCCCGAAGCCATCCTCAAGATGATATGTGGATGTCCTGGATTAGGGACTGTGACCCAGGGGCGTCCGCAAATTGCGGACGACACTCAGTTCCCCGTCCCTAATTCGGGACGCCCTCGATATCCGTTTCCAATCCGTTCGCAATTGCAGACCGTTTAGGGACTGCTTGTCCGTCCGCAAATTTAGGGATGGATTCGGGACCAATTTTTTTCCTGTCCATATTTCGTCCGCAAATTTAGGGACGGACTGGTCAGTCCGCAAAGTCCGTTTGTAATCTTAAAAAATTCTAGTAGTGTTTGGAACAAGATCCCAATATGCTCTTTACATCTATTTTTATTTCCATTTTTGAGAGTTTCGAAAATAATGTATTGAACGTACTTATATGCTCTAACATCGAGAGAGAGTGTAATCTTCTATTCAAGAAGATCTTGTTATGAAATGACTTCTTCATACAACTTTGAAGTCTTCAACTTTTCTACACTATTGAGAATGTCATCAACGAGATCGAGATAACAAACTGACGATGACTCTTTCATTTATTTGAATCCAGCGTTCATCATTCATCTCCTTCGGTTTTGCGTGGTTCGACTAAATGCATATTTTCACTGATGAATAGTAGAAAGATTTTACTAAATCTCAAAGAATTAAAACATTTTTTTCAAGATAAAACATTATTATTTCTCTCTTATAATAAAAATATATACTCTCTTAAAAAATTCAGTAAAATCCTTCTACTATTTGTTAGTGAAATTAAAAATTTAGTAAAATCCTTCATATATAATTCTTTTTTGAAAAAAGCAAATATAAAGTTCTTTACAATAGTGTAAAATCTACCATTTAATTAATTCATTGAATTCGATAGATTTTAATTTTTTTTTGTGTTTTACTCAGAGCGGAACCCATTAAAAGTGGGTTGTTTCCCAATTTAAAGAATCATTCTCACATATTATGGTCAATTCGAGCATCTGTTATAAAAAGATCCAAATATATATAGTATATATATATATATGTATCCTAATTGTATGTTGATGATAATAAAGATCTTCATGCGTTTTGATCAATATCGATTATCTGTTATAGAAGATCCAAATAATTGTATATCGTATATCAGGTTGTATTGTTCAACACTATTTCAATTAATATGGTATAACATGATTCCAATTTATGAATACTATATATATATATATATATGCACACACATAGGCAGCAAAAGGTTATTATACAGAGCTTCGTGTACTTAATTTTAAAATGAAAAAAAAATGAAAAAATGGGGTAATTTTATTGTTGGGGTGGGGTCCACGAAGAAAAAACTAAGAGAGGGAAACAATTTGGTGGTAGCAGTGAAATTATTAAATGGTGAAGAAAATATTACAAAAACAAAAATTCATACCCTTTTGTCCCCCACGCGCCACGCACGCACGTCGAGATCCTTTCAGACCATACTCTCACACGTGTCAATGTCCCAAACCTATCTTATTATTAGATATATGAAACCTACAATTGCAATTATTAATTAATATATCGATTAGTCTATTTCACATGCCATGTGATGTCATTCTTATCTTTTTCTTTTAGAAACTTACAGTGATTTCATATAATTAACCAAATTTTGTGTTCTTTGTAAAGAGAGATTATTAATCAGGAATCATCAATTCTTCGATTATAGTTTCTATAACTCATTTTCTATATTTTCATAAATTCGAAGATATTATTCTCGAAAACTTATCAAATTTTCTATTATCCGAGATATTTAGAATATTTTTTCGAGATCTCGTCGGATATTTTGAGAATATTTTTTAAAAATATATTTTAACGTGTGATATTATCTATATATATATCAATCGAAGTTTATCCGAATTTTATTTACATTTAATATATAATTTTATAATATGTATGTATATGTTGAAAACGGTCCTTTACAATGAGATGATATGGTAGAACAAAACACAACTATATATCACTCCCATTTGGTTTAATAAGATTTTATCAACGAGTAGAGGTGTCAATGTATTGAATTTTATAAACAGCATTAAAATAGAATTAATTTTATAAAATAATTAGATGGGATTCAATTCGATCGAATTAATAATAGATTATATAGATCACATTAAAAAGATTAAACAGAATTATTTATATAACATTTTGGATATATATTTTTATCATTTAACATTTATAAAATATATTTATATACATTAGATATTATAATTAATGTTTTAATATTCAAAATAATATTTTATGAAAATAAAATTCGTAATATATATTAAAAGCATATGATATAATCCTCAAATTTTCATTTTAATATATCAATAGGTAAAACGATAATTCATGAAAATAACATTTTAACAAATTATATTAAAAAATGTTCGATATAATCATCAAATCTTCATCATTTTCCTCGTCGTCCTTGACTTTAACATCATGATCATCGATAACATCAACTTCGTCGGCACAACTATCGTCACCTATCATTTATAAACATATTAGAAATAGAATATATTTTAATCAAAATAAAAAATACTAATACATGTCGTACCGTTTTCTCAAAGTTCATATCCAATCAACCAAATTCGTGTACAAGTCAATCCGTCGATATTAGAAGAACGAATGTGGTTTCTATATTTGCTTAATAAACGAGAACCAATGCTAAATGATGATTCAACGCCATAGTGGTGATTGCAATGTTAAGTATATCGTAAGTCATCCGAGCTAAGAGCTAAGTCTCCATAGCGATGTTTAACCAATATCTAATACTTTCTTGAACATTACATTTTTTCAAAAACAGCTCCAAAACCCGAATTTTCAGACATGCTTTATACAATCATCAAGGGAGGATGTGCCAAAAACAGCTCGAGGCAAACTAGGATCACCTAAGTTACTACAAAGTTCATTCGAATCATCAAGGCAATAACTTTAAATAAAAGGTAAAGGCAAGGAAAAGAATCATATACCGCCACGAAGAAATCTAGAATCTAACACTGGTCTAACACTGATCAACGCTAGAAACCCATAGTTCTCATCGACCAAAATCCTTGATGCCTTCGGTTTGTGGACTCAATCCTGATTTGATTCATCAAACACATACAACCATTATATTGAATTACACAAGAAAAATATGAATTATGAGAACCCTGGAAACTTCTTGGATCATAAGAGATGAGCTTCGTGTACATGTTTATGAAATATTACATATTTGATAATATAGAAAAAAAAGTGTATGTGATGAAGAACTTTTTTTGTCAATTTTAGAGACAAATTAAATATTAAAGTAACAGAATTCCTCTAGTAAATGGAATTGCAATAGATATGAAATGAGAGAAAATTCCCATGAAAATTATAAATCGAATTTAAACGAGGATGATCAAAACATCTGACCTAGAATTCGAACGAATTTACAAAAAAAAAAATTCAAAATCATAAAATTTATCGTAGATGATTAGGGTTCATAATCAGACAGGTTGATAACCCATATCAAGAATAATTTCACAAACTAAGATAAACCCGTTATAAAATAAGATCTTGAATACAAAAGAACAACTGAGAATCATGGATAGGGAAGAGAGAAGTACCCGAAAAAACACAAGGAAAGAACCACCGCCATTAGAGAGTTTCTCGAAGCTTTGGACTACAAGACACAAGCAAATGAGATTATTACCGCCATGAACCCGACAACGAAGAACCCTAAATCCATAAATCGAATCAGAAAACCAAACGAAGACTAGAAACAATGGATATGATCTCAAAATTCATGGGAAAAAAGACCATTCCTAAGCAAATCTTCGAGACGGAGGAAAATAATTAAGAAACATACCGAGACACGATCATGCATGGAGCTCGACGACCAGAGAAGTGTATGAACCAAATGAATTCGGATGTTATAAAATACACAGATTATAAAGAATATTAAACTATATTGATGTGAAAAACAACAATATAAAGATACCAGAAATTAGAGATGATCGAGGCCTGCGGTTGCAGTGTCCTAAGACAGAAATTTGCTCTCTATTCCGTCTTGAGGATTCAACGATCGCAAGAGAATTATCTCTTGTTGAATGTACTCTGTTTTTTTTCAGAAAGAATTACGGGGTTGGAATGAATTTTTTGATACTCATTCCGAATGATCATATGGTCATATATATGGATTTCTTGGGATGCAAGCAACAGACACGATCCTGCGAACGCAACCTTATAGATGTGTCCGGAGCGTGTGGAGCGTTCGGGAGCGTGAATCGAATGGACGCAATGGTTCGGCGAACGGACGCAAATTTTGACCGAAAAACCAACGGTCGAAAAAATTTTCGGCCTGCTCCAACCAAGAGGCCCAAGGCTCATCTTTGACATTTATATATATAAGTATATATTTGCATATACACACATGTCAATTATCCACCACATGACCATTTGAAAGCATTAATTGCATGCACACTTATATAGTGTTCATTTAATGCTTCAAGTTCCAATGTGGGACTTTTTTTCATAAGAACATGTGCAATTCACATGTGCCCCACACACATGTGCCACATGTGCCAACAATACCCCACATTTTCTATTCAAACTTAGTAATACCCCACATTTGAATAGAAAATAAGATTTCATTCTGAGAATTCTGGTAAGGTATGCATTTGAAAACGTGTCTTTTGGACTTGAACCTTTCATAGTGAATACTTATCGAATTTACTTTGTGAGATAGTGAATTCAAGTCGTGAACTACTCACGTTTCACAGTAAATCAAAACAATAAGTATCACACATATCAAACGACACATTTCGATTCTTACGGTTGTGTTCATTCTGGTCCTGAACATATCCTTCATTCATGAGAATTTTAGAGAATTTAGTCGTATCAGTTCTCAAAGATGCGACCCCACATCAATCTCATATAGGTGTTGCTAATAAAAAATAGTCCGTCACTATTCCACTTTTGAAGCTATTAGCATCATTAAGAATCCAAGATTCATCCCTTAATCATCAACACAAACACTTTTTATTTCAGCATAGGAATAGACATGAAAGTGTGTGTTACATTTTGAGTCTTCCTCAATTAGTTTGCCTATTGAACCTAGACCATGGGATCTCCAATGCTGCTAGGTTAGGTTTCCACCAAGTAATGACTCATTCCATTGGCTTTAAACCATTCCCCTCGTTGTCCACAAAACTTACTCTCTACCAAGGCCTTTAGTCAACAGATCCGTAATGTTTTCTTTCAATTTTACGTAGTTAATGGATATTATTCCATTTTTGAACAAATCTCGAATAGTGTCCCGAAACGCCACCCTATCCTATATAACAGGACTGATGTCACGAGCTCACAGATTGAACTAGATGAGTATGGTACTTTCCATAACTCATGTTCAATCTAGACATCAAGGAAAAATGGATTGATGTACATATATCACGGGATTGGTAATGTCGAGTCATAAACATTCTCATTGTATATCCTATTCATAAACAAATAGACGTTTTGAGTCTTTCACCGTACAATTAAGCGTTCTTTAGTAAAATAGATAAGAACATCGAGCCAAAGACATACAAAGAAGTGCAAGGAAGCTATGAATGCCGATAAGTGATCCTGAAGCTATCCCCAAAAGGATATGTGGACGTCCCGAATTAGGGACTGCAACCAGGGGCGTCTGCAAACTGCGGATGACACTCGGTTCCCCGTCCTTAATCCGGGACGCCCTCGGTATTCGTTTCCAATCCGTCCGCAATTGCGCACCGCTTAGGGACTGTTTGTCCGTCCGCAAATTTAGGGACGGATTTAGGGATGAATTTTTTTCCGTCCCTCGTCCCTATTCCATCCGCAAATTTAGGGACGGACTGGTCAATGCAAAAAATCCGTATGCAATATTCAGATTTCTAGTAGTGTAAAACCAATAATACTGACCATGGGATAACAAATACATATAAGATTAGTAAAATTAATAATAATAAAATTCATATTTTAAACCGCGTCTACAAATTCTTTAAAGCAACAAAGTTATTATTGATCAATTAACTAATTGAACTTAATGAGTTCGTCATGCCAATGAGAACACATTCTCATTCGAGAAACGCTTGAACCTGAAGGAATGTGTGGAGGGCGTCTTCGGATGGTGTGCACCCGCGACCTTGAGGAAACTCGAGCCATGGGAGGATCCATATTGATGATTCAATATGTTTTCTTTGGGTTTGAATTCTATTTAATGTGAATATAAATTTAGAATAGAAAAGATTTTATATTTTTTCAATTGTTTTAAACCATCTTAATTCTTTCTAAATGATTTTATTGATATGAAAATAGATTTTATAAATAAAAATTTCTAATTTGATTAATGTAAAGAATAACAACTAAAAAATTGGGAGGACATAAATAAACAACAAATGAGTGGCTAAAAAATAAAAAATAAACAATTTAAAATTCTGGACTTAAAAAAAGGCCGAGTTGGAAGATACTCAACAATTGGGCCTAGGCCCAATACGATTAGTCGGCTCCAACGTAGTAATAATTAAGGAAGCTAGACTTTCCCTTTTTGTTCTCCGATTTTTCCACTTTTAATCTTCAAAAATTTAACAATAATCTTACTTTTTCTCCAAATTTTCAATTTTATATTATTTTCCTTCCATTAAATAGTCACTAAAATACCTATTCAATTTATCAAAATCTAAAACATCAAGTCAATTTACTTGATAATTTTTAATATTTTGGTTTCAAATTCTTTGAATTTTAAATCGGATTACTTTGTTTAGATTTTGAGAAAATATTTTTATATATAAAAATAATTCTATCAATGCAGATTTTTTGAGTAATACATACATCTTAATACATGTAAACATGAATAACCAAATACATCATTAAATCAATTATAACTTTAAATACAATCCAAATCCAAAATAATCAAGAACCAAAAAAGAAAAAAAAAAGGGACCTTTAAATTCAGTCCAAACACCTCGCAATGAGTCTTTAATTCGTTTAACTTAATGTTATTGTTTCATATGGCGAGTCTTGTTATATAACTTAGGCTCCTGCGTAAGGCTTAGGCTTAGGCAAACCCTTGACGAGGCCACATTGAAGACCATTTTCAGGCATATTGTATTCATCTCTCAATGAAGCTTCTGGTGACAGGACGCTTATGTAAAGCTGTTGTCCCAAGTATCGTTTCTCCATGTTTTCAGATCGGACGTTCCACATTCCACAGTTATCGAAAGAGAGTAAGACGGCCGCCCAACATTTTGGGAAGACTTGTACTGTGTGTCGGCTCACCGCGTCCAAGAGGTTGTAGTTCTTCCTCTTCTCCGGGTTCCAGGTCCCTGGCTCGACCCTACAGTTGTGAATTATATTATGTATCAGAGAGGAAAACATTAGGTCTGGAATTTGATCCTTTAAGGTTTAAGTGTTGTAAGAAATTGAAGTGTACTTACGCGACCGCGAAGAATGCGTAACCATCAATGTGCCATGATTGGACGCTTCTTTCGTGGTTCTCGAAGATGATTTCGACAAAGGTTCGGTGAGTTACGTTAAGAACGTTGGGTTCAATCTTGATGGTCTTGGTCTGTTCGGAGGTAGGGTTGTCGGAGATAATGTTGTACTTGAACACCTTGTCGGCCATTCCAAAGTACTGGGCGAGCTTCACCGGGGTCTCAGGGTCGGTGTGGGAGACGCCACTCAATGCGTATTTTAATTTCCCATCAATCTTTCCTTGAGTGTTAATGAGCTTGATGGTCCTTGTGATGTTGATCTTTCCATAATGGTACGATCCCTGAGGGTTGGGTCTGGCCGCACTGGCGGTTAAGTTCCATCTGAAAGATCTAAATTGGTTCAACGACCATGCCCATCCCACTGGAGCCGCTGGGAGCTGAGACGCGGCCGGCCCTTTACCACCCTCGTAACGGAGAACGCCTGTGGTGGTGATGACTTTCTTCAAAAACCTTGATGAAGCAACCATGTAGTAATCTTTAGGTTCTTGATTGGCAGTCACGATAGTCCCGTAGCATTGGCCAACGTGAACATCGAGAGAGTCATAGTCGTTTTGAAGAACATGTGAACCTTCCATTTCAACAAGTTTCATCTTATGGTTCTGAATTCTGAAGTTAAGAGAGGTCTTGATCCCCACGTTACAGATCCTAACTCGGTAGGTCTTGCCGGGTTTCATGGTAAAGAGCGGGTCGTCAGAGCCATCACCTTTACCAGCCTTGCCATTGATGAGGATACCATCAGGGCGACCAAGGGCACGACCACTGTCAAGGAACTTCTTCAAGGTGGAATGAGACTTGGTGTACCAGTCACCGATGAGGACAGTGTAATCGTCCTCCGGGTCGGCATAAGGGACGGGAATGAGGAGACGGCTATTAACTCGGAGACCGCCAAAGGCACCGGCGGAACGGTGCATTGAGGTGGTCGGATAGTAGAAGTAACTTCCGATTTGGTCCTTTGGTTGGAAATGGTATGTGAAGTTACCACCCGGTGGGATCGGACACATCGTACCGGCGGTCCCGTCTTGCCATGAGTTCTTCCTGTGTTGGATCCCATTCCTACATTGTTCTCAAAGACACGTAAAAATCAATCCATATTTTGACCTAATTCTTGAAACATTTTTTAAATGAAACAAACAACTTACATAACTAGATTTATATACTAGTTCAACTTATTTAAATCCACAATATTTCTAACAACGATAGAATTGTTAGAATCTTACGTCTCAATATATCTTTATCGGATCTGAAAAAAACCAATTCCACTCGAAAGAATTCGAATTTAAGTCTAATGGATGCGTTTTAAGTATTTCTTTTGTCAATCGGGTTATAATCTATCGTTTAAATTCAATGTCGAGCGTGATCAATCAATGCATTTATCATCTTGACCTAATTCTTGAAATTTTTTTAAATGAAACAAACAACTTACATAACAAGATTCATATGTTAGTTCAACTTGTTTAAATTCACAATATATCAAAATATTTTTCTAACACCGATAGAATTATTAGAATCTCACGTCTCAATACATCTTTATCAGATCAGAAAAAAACCAAATCCACTCGAAAGAATTCGAATTTAGGTCGGGTGGGGGCTTTTTAAGTATTTCTTTTGTCAATCGAGTTATAATCTATCGTTTAAATTCAATGTCGATCATGATCAATCAATGCATTTATCATCTTGATACTAAATCTAATTGAAAAATGATTAGATTATCATGTCAATACATCTTTATCGGATCAGAAAAACCAATTCCACTCGAAAGAAGTCGAATTTGAGTCTAGTGGGTGCTTTTTAAGTATTTCTTTTGTCAATCGAGTTATAATCTATCGTTTAAATTCAATGTCGATCATGATCAATCAATGCATTTATAATCTTGATACTAATTAGAAAATGATTAGATTACCATGTCAAGAGGAAGGGTTCGTCAAGATTGTTGAAGACATTGATGATAACGTTATTGTTGGAAGTGGAATTGATGTTAGGACCCGGGAACTTGCCATTGATAAGAATGACTTGTTGAGGGACTCCAAGAGGAGAGGCAGTTCCGTACGTTACATTCCACACATGGTGAAAGTAAGGGTCCTCGGCATGGACCATTGTAGCGGCCGCAGCCAAGCATAATAGCACGGCCGCGAATTTAACTCCTCCCATAACAATAAACAAACAATGGTATTGGAAAATAAATTTATAAAATTTATTTTCTTTTCTTTTGGATGTTTATTGTTATTATTTATTGTGTTCTGGATGTCTGATTTATTTTTTCAAAAATTCTTTGAGTTGAAGACGTTTTTATAAAGGAAATTGGATGTGTTTGGACGAATTTCCTTGAATTTCTCAGTCTTCTTTGGTCCTCTTATTGCGCTCTTTCTTTCGTCCATCACACCTCTCCCTATTTTTGGTTTTTTTCTTATTTTTGTGTGATTCTTTTTATTTTTCTTTGATTTTTAATGTTCTGGAGAACTTATTTTTAGTATTGTAAGAGAAAGGCTCGTACGTATTTGCATCTTCTCGTATATTATATTACTTTATATATTAGTATTATATATATATATATATTATAAACAATGGAAATTTTTTGATTCACTAATATTCTATATTGTGCCTACGAAAACTAGTGTTTTTTTCTTCCAATTTAATCCTAAAAGTACTTCATCTTGAACATTGGTTCAACAGTTTTTATCTAATGTTTTTGAATATGGGCTGATTATTTTGGAGAGTGTATTTATATTAATTAAAGCATATTAAAGAGAGATAAAATGGATCATAATATATGTTGGGTCGTATATTTTTTAGGATATACATTATTTAATTCTATGATCATAATTTAGTCCTATCTTTAGAGTTGTATTCATAAACAATTCATATAATTTATTGAGAACCAGGCATGAAAATAAATCACAAAGAAGTTTTGACAAGTATTCGTATGAGGACAAACAACGAGGGACAATGCAAAATAACGTTAACTATCCGACCTTAGAGGGAAATACAAAAGTTCTTTGGTCCTCCAACTCTCGTGATAGAATAAAGAGAAACCATTTCCATTTTCGATTAGGCAATGACAAAACCTCCAATCGAGGGGTTTAATATGTAGGAGTTTACGTCATACCCAACGGTTTTTATGGTATGATATCACGGAACATAAACAATTACATTTAATAAGGATCATTTTACACATATCCACAAAGAACTTCCTTTGGTGAGGACGAGGCAAATCAATTTAAGACATAATTCTACGCAATCTGAGCTCCCCCTGTTGATTGGTGCGAAGAATAAATCATTTGATACTTTCATAGCTTTCGATAGATCGAGACTGTCCGCACAGAGAAACGAGACGTATTTATGCTCAACTCAATCTTCTTAACGCAAGCATAGGGGAGACAAAATATACAACCAAACATTTATCACGTTGTAGATAATAGAGATGATAAGGAAAAGGCGATCCACAAAAGATAAATGTTTTATTTTCTATGAAAACATACTGTTTCGACCAGTGGAAATGAGAGCGATGCGAAATAGTTTATAAAAAAATCGAGTATGATATTATCGTGGAAACAACAACATTATAGCTAATACTCGTGATGACAAGGATTGTTGATCAATTTGAGAACTGAAAATGAAAAGAAAAAGTAAATGAATCAAATAACCATCATAAATCCATTAGAATTTTCGAAAAAAATATAAATTTGTGTATTTCATGGTACTTGTTGCTTAAGATTGAAAAAACATCCAATACTCCTAAGAGATCCTATTTTTGTTCTGAAGAATAGCAAAAATGGGAACTTTAGAAAATTGATACATGTAGCTTTAGTTTTACCACAAAAATATCCTAACTATAATCCAAAATCACAATAAAAATCAAAATTTAAGAATTTGGATATAAAAGTTGAGGACATTGAAATTTTATGGCGATTTTAGATAGGTTTTAGTTAAAAATTTTAGTTATATATATAGTTTGTTTTTTTTTTAATTTGAATTTGGATATAATTATTTAAAATTGTGATAGTATTGATCACAACTATTCTAATGTTTAATCTCCCGTTTGTGGGTTATTACCATCCGGATACAACTCTAGATTTTGGACGTTCCTTGAAGAGTAGGTCTTTACACAATTTAAGTAGTTTGTATGTTGTAAATTAAGAGACTAAACATCCGATTATATGGTTGCTTAAGCGATTTAGACAACTTTTTTTACTAATAATCGTAATATTATAATAAACACATAACAATATAATTACATATATAATCTCATAATTTGTAAACATTGAATTCAAAAGACTAACTTGAAATATAGAAAAGTAATACACAAGAGAAGTTCAACGCTATTATATATAAATCTAAAATAATATAAAAAAATGTTATGTTATGTTGTGTTAATTTATATTAATTAGATATAAGTCTATAAAATTAACATATATGGTTAACGAAATTTAGACAAAAAAAAAGAGAGATTCGTGTTTTTTGCGTGTGGTATAAAAAGAAAGTTTCTAAATGTGTGATGTTGGAGCAAGTCTCTCTCAAACAAAAGACACTTCTAAAATTAGCAAGAGATCCAACTTGTTCTCCTTCCATACATTACTATTACTAATACATTTTTTTTTCTTATTTAAAAAATAAAATATAATTAGAGATAAAGCGTAAAAAAAGGGCGTAGAATTAGTAGGTACAAAGACGTATAAATACGGATGCATGGAGAAGGAAATACGAATCATCAAGAGCAAGAGAACACAGTTTCTCCTTGCTTTTGAGGAATAAATAAAAAAAATAATAATATTTTTTTTAATAGGAAAGGGTTAATTATTCATTAAATAAAAAAAAGGTAAAAATGGAAGGGAAAATGTTGACCGCGTTGTTGTGTTTGGCGACGGTGGCGGTTGTGAACGCCGGCGATCCTTATTTCTTTTACACATGGAACGTTTCGTACGGAAACGCTGCACCGCTCGGCGTTCCTCAAAAAGTGATTCTTATCAACGGTCAATTCCCCGGACCGAACCTAAACTCCACTTCTAACAACAACATCGTCATCAATGTCTTCAACAACCTTGATGAGCCTTTCCTTTTGCACTGGTAAAATTTTCTTCTCAAATTAAAAAGTTATAATTATGTTATATTTTTATGGTTTTGTATTAATTGAAATATATAGATGATTTGAATAATCTACACTTTTAAAATAGTTTTTAATTAAAATTAAATTCATATTATATATTATAAGAATTTGAGTAATGACATGCACATTCTAACAATGAGTTTAAATGTAAAGATGTGTTATACTCTAGATAAAGAAATGGATCATAAATTTATTTTTTTTATCAATTTTAAATTAGTTTTTAATTAAAATTAAATTCATATTATATATTATAAGCATTTGATTAATGACATGCACATTCTAACAATGAATTTAAATGTAAAGATGTGTTATAATACTCTAGATAAAGAAATGTGGCCATAATTCATATATTTTTTTATCAATTTTAATTTTTTTAATTTTTTTAATTTTTTTGGATTGAATTATATTCAAATCTATATAAAATATTTAATTCTATTAATTTTCGATTTAATTTCATGTAGATTTGAGCTATGCTAAAAACTTTGGATAATGGATCATAAATTCATTTTTTTTATCAATTTTAATTTTTTTAATTACTTTTTGGATTGAACTCTAGATTTGAGCTAATCTAAAACTTTGGATAATGGGATTAATTAGTTAACATTATATTAAATGACAAATGGAAAATGGTGACGTGGTGGCAGGAGTGGAATCCAACACAGGAAGAACTGTTGGCAAGATGGTTTGCCTGGAACAACATGTCCCATCATGCCAGGCCAAAACTTCACCTACCATTTTCAACCCAAGGATCAGATCGGCAGCTACTTCTATTACCCTTCCACTTCCCTCCACCGTTTCGCCGGAGCCTTCGGTGGCCTCCGTGTCAACAGTCGTCTCCTCATTCCCGTCCCTTACGCCGACCCTGAAGATGACTACACCGTCCTTATCAACGACTGGTACACCAAGTCTCACACCGCTCTCAAGAACCTTCTTGACAGTGGTCGCGCCCTTGGTTCCCCTGATGGTATTCTCATTAACGGAAAGGCCGCGAAGATGGACGGTAACGACCAGCCTTTGTTCACCATGAAGCCTGGTAAGACTTACAAGTACAGAATCTGTAACGTTGGATTCAAGTCCACCATTAACTTCAGGATCCAAGATCACAAAATGAAGCTCGTTGAGATGGAAGGTTCTCACGTTCTTCAGAACGATTACGACTCTCTTGATGTTCACGTTGGACAGTGTTTTGCTGTTCTCGTTACCGCTGACAAGGTCGCCAAGGACTATTACATGGTCGCGTCCTCAAGGTTCCTGAGGAAGCAATTGAGTTCCACTGGTGTGATCCGTTACGAAGGAGGCAATGGTCAAGCTTCTCCTGTGCTCCCTAAGGCTCCAGTTGGCTGGGCCTGGTCTCTTAACCAGTTCAGGTCCTTCAGATGGAACCTTACCGCTAGTGCCGCCAGGCCTAACCCACAAGGGTCATACCATTACGGAAAGATCAACATCACCCGCACCATTAAGCTCGTCAACACTCAGAAAGTTGTGAACGGTAAACTCAGGTTTGGCTTTAACGGTGTCTCACACATGGACACCGAGACTCCATTGAAGCTTGCTGAGTACTTCCAGATGGCAGAGAAGGTCTTCAAGTACAACGTCATCAGTGACCAACCTGCAGCCAAGATCACAGAATTGACCATGGTGCCCAATGTTCTCAACATTACCTTCCGTACTTTCGTCGAGATCATCTTCGAGAACACCGAGAAGAGCATGCAATCATTCCACTTGGATGGTTACTCCTTCTTTGCCGTCGCGTAAGCCCTTGTTCCGTTTCCTTTATCAAACTCCACTTGAATTCAAATTGTCCTTTAACTTGATGAAACTTTACAGAACTGAGCCAGGGAGGTGGACACCTGAAAAGAGAAAGAACTACAATTTGCTCGATGCCGTCAGCAGACACACCGTACAAGTGTACCCTAAGTCCTGGTCCGCAATCCTATTGACCTTTGACAATGCTGGAATGTGGAACATCAGGTCAGAGAACTGGGAAAGGAGGTACCTGGGTCAGCAGATGTACGTCAGCGTTCTCTCACCGGAGAAATCATTGAGGGACGAGTACAACATCCCCCTCAATGCTGCGCTTTGCGGTATCGTCAAGGGCCTACCAAAACCTTCAATTTACAGCTAAATAACTCACTCCCCACAAGCTTTTTACATGTGACCTATTCTTCCACAAGTGGGTTATCATGAGTGTACTAATTAACCCTTTCCTAATTCAAATGTGTTTCTTATATTGACCTCTATCTTACTATCTCAAAGCATTTTTAATCTAATGGTTAAACACTACATATCAAATGAACAAGTTTTGGTTTGCATTGTTCATACTGAACGACCACAGAACGAGTATTCATTTCCAGTAGCATAAAATGATCATATGAAATCAGAGAAACAACACACAACAACAAGTCCTTACAGTTGAAACGAATAAACAGAGACACCAAAGCATGAAATATGGATCCGAAATTAAGACAAATTGAGGCTGAAACTGAGAACAAAAGAACAAAAAACAGATGAGAAATTACCATTATTTAAATTGTCGTTTTTTTTTGTGGTTCCATGAGACCGAGAGAGAGATACAAGTTGGAGGTTAGAATTTGGCATCCATCTCCAAGATTTCTCTGCTGGTCAGATAAATAAATTGGCTGGATTATTTCGAAACTGTGACAGGAGAATGGCAATACATTACTTGACAACAAATCAACACCACAATAAGACAGCTTTTTGAAGCTTCAAACTCGAATGTTTGGAGGATGGGATTCACGTAGTTTGTGATCCGTCCCCTTAGAAGCAACACTCATCTCTGAGGTGGATCCACTGTCCTGACAATTGCACCGGTCAGCCCTTCAATTTTATCTTTGGTAATCTCAACAAAGTGACCAATAGCCTCATGAAACTGTCTAAGGCCTGATAATGGAAGAATGATGGAGGACCTATCGGAACCTGCGACCTGAAATTCATGTGTACCAGAATTGTTAAACCACGAAAACAGAGGTGGCATGGAAACCACCCTCTAAAATTTCCGCAGCATGATCATCTTCTCAGTTTACTACCTCAGATATTCTGAGAAAATGGCCCCTGTTGTTGCTCCCTAGATCAAAGAAGAATCGTTTTTGATCGGCTCTGATCACCTTAGAGACACCCATCATTCCAATTTCATCCTGACCCGGGAGGTCGGTTGCTCGTTCTACAGTCAGTTCCGAAGAAGATTGAGGATGGCTACTGTGGCCGGATATGAAGCCAGCTCCCACATCATCTGAAAGTCCTACTAGATGTCCCTGTGAATCAGAAGGTTGCTACATCCAACAAAGAGAGATTTAAGAATCGGATAAACAGAGAGAAATATATGCGGAAACATATGACGATACTACTTGATTAGGCATCATTAAAAGCCTTGATGCTTCGTTGATCTCAGCCAAGATGTTCCTGAAAGCTGCCCAACCTTCATCACGGGAGCTTCCTGCGGGAACAATGATAGTGCTACGATTTCTACTAACAGATGCTTCTGACACCTGACAGAGTAAACCACTCATCAGACATACAAACAAGGAAATGAAGAACACACCCTTTATGTCAAAATCCTTGTAATTACTTCATAATCAACATGAAAAGTACTAGTCTTTTGCCTTTAAAATTCAATACAAAGAGTCAAAATCTGAAGAAGAAAAGGCAGGATACCTTCAGGAAGCGTCCCCTACGGTTCTCGGCGATGTCAAAGTAAAAGACCTGAAAAAGAAGGACAGATAAATAAAGGGTCAAAGTCAAATAGACAAAAATCAGAGGAGACCAATGAAGATAATGGACAAACACCTTGGAATCGAGCTGCAATTCCTTGCTGAAGAGGTCACGTTCGTCGGAATTGACATAGTAATTGAAGAGATCGAGGAACCAGGAGAATCCCGAGGAAGGGACAATGATGGTTGACCTCGTCGCCGATGTCTTCTCCGATATCTTCAGGTACCGTCCACGAGGATTTTCCTTGAGATCGAAATAGAAAAGCTTGTGCTCCACCTGCAACGTCTTACTCACCAATTCCGCATCGTTACCTCCTCCACCTCCCGCTGCTCCGCCGCTCACTCCTCCACCTCCGCCGCCGGAATTTCCCTCCATATGGATCCGTCAATCAACCAATACAATAGTGGTTGATCTGAGAGGTAACCGGAGCGAATTGCGAAACGAGGGACTGAGGAACTTCCGGCAAGGGAATTAGGGTTTTGCGAAGGAAGAGGAAGGGGAAGAAGAAGGAGAAGAGCCAGTTGTAGCAGAGCTAACTACCATTTTTTTTAATAATAATTCACAAAATATATTTTATTACAGTAATTTAAAAAAATATATGTATTAGATAAAAAGAATATAAATTTCATCATAACTTTTTCAATAAACAAAGATAAGAGCTGGAAATATTTGAATAAATATTTTTACATTAAAGATAATCTAACTCTAAATCCTAATATTGGTCGACCGATAGATGACGACCATCGCTATTATAATGTATTAAATTAATAAAATTTTCAAATCATATAAAAACAAAATTATTTATTAGACAAAATAAAATTTAAAAAAAAAATCTCTAGAAAGGATTTTTATAAATAGATTTATATTTATTCCACGTCCACTTTTATTTTTATTTTCTTTTAAAGAGCATAATAATATTTATGGTACTTTACCAAAATATGTTATTACAAAATATGCTTCCACTTTTTTTGGTACTGATTCCTATTTTGTATTAAGAAAAAATAAAATCCTTAAACTGAAGTATTACAAAAAGGCCTTTCTGTTCCAATCTTCATCGATTTCTGTGCTCTGAGCACCAATCATACGATTGAGATGTATTACATAAATTGTTATACTGTTTACACTAATATATATTCTTAATATATATATATATATAAATTAAGTTTTAAAATATTTGGAAATTTTCTCCTATAATAAAAATTTATAGTTAAATATATTTACATTGGAATTTGATGTTTTAAGTAACAATACTTTAAGAATTTATGATTTCATTTAACAATATAATAATTATATTTATTTGAAAATTTAGACATATTTCATCGTAATTTTTAAAAAAGCTTTGAAATCACTGAGTTATTTTTGTTGGAATATTTGCAACAATATTTTATTTAGTTTAACCAATACGGGTTTGATTGGTAGAAATACTGTGTTTGTGTTTGTGATTAGATGCGTTTTTTCAGCGATTAACGGTGTTTTGTTTCATTTCGTCCGAATGATGAAATCGCTTTGTTTAGTACTGATTACGATTAGAAGTGGATGGCAGAAAACTTTTGTGATCACGTTTTGAGCAAAATTATCAAAATAAATAATTATTAATAAAAGAATTTACATAAATTTTGTTGTTTAGTTTATAGTTTTTAATTATAATTTTTAAATATTTGAAATAAATTTAAACATTAAAAAATTATTAATATTTACATATGCACTACATACATATATGTATGTATATATATATATATTTATTATTAATATAAATTATAATGGAGGAGAGAAAAAAAGACTAGAGAGAGAGGAGAGAAAAAAAGACTAGAGAGAGAGGAGAGACTTAAGAGAGACCGAAGATTTTTTAGTAATTTTCATTAATTTGACGATTATTTCCGTAATTTTAACAAAAACACACCGAAACGCAATATAATTCTGGATTTTTAAATTATACGTTTCGTCTCGTTCGTAGACGACTACGACTCCACAAATCAATTCGATTTTAACGTCGCTTGTAGTCGCCAGAAAACGCAATCGCGACATTTGTAGACGACTACGATTCCACCAGTCAAGGTCTATAACTTTTGGTTTCGAAAACAAAATTGGAGAGTAAAAAAATACTTTTTGTATTATATTGACTTTATCCATTGTACAAAAATATTTGTATAGTGTCTTATAAAAAAAAAGACAGACAAGTTTTGAGATTCTGAAATTTTACTTGTATGTTTTTGTTTACTTCGTTAACCCATAGAAGAAGTTACTTCCATAGCCCACATCCATAAACCCTAACGCCATTAGAGCACTGAACCATATAACTTCAGCTTTCTCCATAACCATCTGAGAACGGATTTAATATCGATGTATTCAAATCGTGATGAATTATACTCTCGTTTCTGTTAAATATGGATTTAAATGATTTAATATATATATATATATATATATATGATTTTAGGATCTGGATTTATTATTGAAAGCATTTACATGTCTAAGTAATTCCAAAAGCTATCATTTCCTATTTGATCCCTTTGAATTCCAAAAGCTAGTTCAAGAGTTTAGAATTATCAAATATCATATATAGGAATCCAAAGTTTATGTCCTAATCGAAATGGAACAATTTATCATATAACACTCTCCTCACGCCCAGATTCGGTCCCGGAGCGTGGACATCGCAATCGGGGCCTAACATCGATATTTAAATTGGGACAAACCAGACTCTGATACCATGTCAAATATGAGTCTGGACCTAACTAATTCCAAAAACTAACTCTAAGAGTTTAGGGTTATCTAGTACCATATATATAAGAGTCCAAAGTTCATATCCTAACCGATGTGGGACAACTTATCATAACATTAACTTATTTAATACGATAAATATATATATATAAGTTTATGATCTAGATTCTATGTTGAAAACCTCCGTATCGCAATCGAAGTTCTACATCAAACTATTCAAATCGGGATGAATTATACTCTTATTAAATATACATTTAAATTATCTAATACCCTATATATATATATATATTCATGTTTCATGTAAGAACATAGTAATTTGATGCATTTATACTAGTGATGCGATATGATTTTTTTTAAAAAGGGTTACCTTTCTGGGCCAACCTTTCTTGACATCCAAGCAATGGCGGAACAACATCAAGGGCCAACCTTTCTTGAGATCCAAGCAATGGCGGAACAACATCAAGGGCCAACCTTTCTTGAGATCCAAGCAATGGCGGAACATCATCAAAGGCCAACCTTTCTTGAGATCCAAGCAATGGCGGAACATCATCAAGGGCCAAGCTTTCTTGAGATCCAAGCAATGGTGGAACAACATCGCTGTCGCTGGTGGTAACGTGATTGGTAAGTATTAACGATCTCTGAGACTTTGGTCTGACTAATTGTACTTCTGACAGTGAGATTGAAGCCGAGGAATATCCTTCACAATCTGCGTTGTAATCGCAAAACTGATTCGAACAGTTTTCTACGATGAATCTATCTGAAAATTCTTCTTCTTCTTCTTCTTTGTATGTGCATTGGCTAATTGCAACTGAAGGGTAACGATAATCATGACCATAATCATCATGATCATGATCATTTGAATCTGATGAACAGCTGAAGGGAAGTTCAAATAAATCTTTCAGCATTACCATTGGCTTCGACGTTATTTCTTCTGTATTACTCTCTTCAATGTCTTCCATGGCCGCCATGACTGGTTTCTTGCTATGAACATAACTCATGTTTTCAGTCTGTGACAGAAGCCAATTATCAACTCTACAAAACTCATTTAACCCTTTTCTCCAATTCGAATTCTTTTCGACGTTATCAATCTTGAATTTCGATTTGATCTGACCCGAATCTATTAAGGGTTTTCCTTTATTTTCAGACACAACTACCTTGATCTCACATTCAGACATATCTTGACTGTAAACTGTTGCGTTATCTGCGTTTGCTAAACGCAATATGCAAGTTGACTTTGAAACGCTCCTTTCTGAGTCACAAATAGAGTGTAAGTCATTCTTCTTCACCGGAAAACTTACAGATTCAGCTCGAGTAGACCTCGGTGGCCTTCTTGATCTCGCCGTTGAATCATTTGAAATTACGGATTTATCCTTTCCCGATTTCTTTCTACTACTAACTGTTGGCTTCATAAAGCTAGGCAGACGATTTGTGTAACGTTCGGATATGTTCTTTTTTGGAGTCTCTTCTTTGATTAATTGTTCTTCTTCTTGTTGTTGTTCAATAGGTTTTCCAATGAGTATTTCCAACTTTTCATTTAGATGTTTGATATCTTTTACCACTCTTTGACGTTCTTGTTCAATCTTCACCATTGTTTGATGTAAATTCGTCATCGCACTTTCCTTTTTCTCTCGTTTTTCCTGCGATTCAAACGCATTATCAATCACATACTTTTAGCGTTTCATGGTGAGAAAAAAAGATTAGAAATTTCATTACCATTGATTCATTTTGTCCTAAGTGAATATTCTTCGCCCTCGTTGCAAAGTTTAAAGAACATAACGTTTCGCAAAGATCATCTTCTTTCGGGCTAATATGAACGAGCATTAACGTCTTCGAATCTTGGCCTGAAAAATGAATCATTTGTGAATTAAAGAGATTCTTCAAAAAGAACAATAAAAGACGAATCTTCGAACAAGAAACTTAATTACCGAGGGAATCTTTAAGAACTTGTGTGAGTTTACTATTCCTGTCTCAACATAAAATCTCACAAAGCTTTAGATGAATGAGATCCTAAAGAAACAAACATATGAAGAGACAAATCCTTTTGTTTTTGAATGGTATACCTATAAGGAATGTGTGATTTCTTATGTTGAAGAGCATTGATGACGTCACCAAGAGCCGAAAGGGAAAGGTTAATGGCTTTGCCTTCATCGAGCCGTCTTCCCGTGGCCCTTGTCTTCAAGACACGCTCGCTTCCTCCAAGATCTATAAGCCAAATCTTATTTGTTTCTCGACGTCTATCTCGAGACCCAAAACATGTGATAGATACACGGATCATGCTGTCAATCATCACATAACACAAAAGCTTAAAACGAAAGATCGAAGATCGAACTTTTTGTTTTGAAAAAAAGTATCAATTCCCTTTTACCATTGCCCTTACCAATGTGATCTACTTGAAGTTGAGTTTGAATTCGTGGATGCTGTTGCTCGGTTTCGACAACCTAATCTATAGAGCTTCAAGGCATGGTGAAAGTCATTCACTTTGATAGCCACCAAGTTCTCAATATATATCTCTCCCTTTGCATCTGTGTGAATAGATAGACTGAAACAAAGAACACACATTATGAATCACATGTTGGAAAGAGAAAGAAAGGGTGTTAATAAAACGATATCAGAGCTTGGTTCGTTTCGATTTGAATATACCGATGTTGGATCACATCGGGAGGGGAGTGTTATAATAAGTTGATCTATATTGGTTAGAACGTAAATTTCAAACTCTTATATATGATACTGGACAATCCTAAAACTTTTGAACTAACTTTTGAAATTAGTTAGACCCAAACTCATATTTGACAGGTATGAGTCAATCCATTCATTACCAAATTATTTTGAATTGAAAACCTCTATTCACCTTATCATGGTATCAGAGCTTCTTTCGAGATGAAAAAAAAGAGTCATCATCTCGAGGGGTCATATTAGTAATCACACGTTGAAAAGAGAAATGGGCGTAATACAATATATAAAGGATTTTATGAAAGCACTTGTGCATATTACCATGGAGGAATATGATCTTTGAGTCGGATTGCTTGAGGGATGAGTAAGTCTTTGAGGTTTCCCATGTAAATCTCGAGCATACTAAAGTTGATGAGAAATGTATGGTTGCTTTCTTCCGCTTGTTCGAACAATGCCTTCATTGCCCGTGGAACGACACCAGGGTTCTCCGGAATACCTTCCTACATATTTAGAATCATCAATCCATCAAATATGAATGTATATCGAATTAGAATCTAAACCTAGTTTAGAATTTATGATTGTTGATTCATATCATATCCGATGTGACACAACACAATATAACATTCTCTAATCGCTCATCATCGAAATATTTTAATCGGGATGAATCAGATTCTGATACTATGTTAAATGAGTTTTAACCTAGTTAAACCAAAAACTAGTTCAAAACTTTAGATTGTCTAAGACCTAAAAATCTATGATTTATGTGCTAGCCAAGGTGAGACATTACAATATAACAAGTTCATCAAAACATATGCATTGTTCTAACATTTTAAATGTCTTTGCGATAAATATATGAGTTTTTTCTACATTCTTACCATTGTGAAAGTCTTCCCGGTGCCTGTTTGCCCATATGCAAAAATACATGCGTTGTAGCCATCAATGACCGACTTAATTACTGGTTCTATCTCTAAAAAGACTTCATCTGCAAATGTCGAACTATCAAGAACACCATCACTATCTAAAACATGAATATCTAAGGCTACAAGAAATAAAAGATAATCATCATCATCAAGATCGAAATGTACCAAAAGGAGTAAACTTATATATAAACAACAAAAGTTCTTAGTTTCAAAATTTAGTTCAAATTCAACTAGACAAAATCTCAAAAGGAAAAAGAAAGACAAGTGGTGTCAAATGGGCATTGGACATCACAATTGGGGCATATAAATTGTAAATTATAACCTAATATCAAATCAATACGAAATATATATTTAATATTATATCTAATAGGTTTAGACATGAATTAATTTAAAAAAAACTAACTCAACAGTTTAGAATTATCATATGATTGTATCCTAATTGACGGATACACAATGCAACCATCGGGTCAAATGCCTTCAATGGTGATTAAGTTTTTTTTAAAATTTACTAAAAAAATCAAATTAAAATTAATTGATATTAATATGTTTATAAATATATATATTGTCAAATATGGGCAGTGCTTAACTAATCTCAAAAGCCAGCACAAGAGTTTAGGGTTGTCCAACACCATAAATGGGTTCCAAAGTTCATGTCCTAGCCGATGTGAGACAACTTATCATAATACCCCCTCATGCCTAGGCTTGATCCTGGAGCGTGAACATCGCAATCAGGGGGCCAACATCGGTACATTTAAATCGGGACGAACCGGGCTCTGATACCATGTCAAATATGGGCTGGGCTTAACTAATCCCAAAAGCTACCTTAAGAGTTTAGGGTTGCCCAACACCATATATACAAGTCCCAAAGTTCATGTCTAGCCGATGTGGGACAACTTATCATAACATATATTTTATAATTGACCCCATGACAAATTAACTTACATACATAGTTGGTTCTAATAACCGGAACTCAAATATCCGAATAACTCGAAATACAATCAATCCTAAGAATTTGAACCCAAATCCCCGAATAACCCAAAAACTCCAAAAAGCACAAATCTAATTTGGATTATTTCGGATCCTATATCTTAAAACCCGAATAACCCGAATCCAAACTGAAACTCAAAAAATCCAAACCCAAAAACATTCGGTTCAATTCAGGTCTTGTTTTCAAAAACTCGAGAAATCCGAACCCGAAAAACTCGAAATCCAGATTGACTACTCCTAGTTCTAACTTATATAAGATAACACAATATAATATACATTCAAATGATGAGTTTTTCTTTAAGATCAATATAATATACCTTGAGAAGAATTGGGTATGAAAACTCTGTCAAAGCTATAAACTTTGCTCTTGTTTTCTGTTAACTTAATGATAAGATTTCTTGTATCCGAAGCAACCACTTTTCTCTCAGTCTTGATGGGTCTTACACGACAAAACACACGAATGTTACCTGCAAATGTAATTATATAAAAAACACAAACCCTAAATCGTTTCTTCTAAGATTAAACACATAAATTCACATATTATTAATTACCTTTGAGGTCTAATAACTCATTGAGAATCTGTCTTCTTCGTATGTTCAGACCATTTACATAAGCATTCAAAGCAGATAGTTCATCTGTCGCCATCAACAATGGAACCAGAGCAATGAGAAATATTTCAAGAGAAGTTCTTTTTAATTATGAACTTTTATTATCGCCATTATTTATTATATGCAACAAATACCTTAGTTGATGTAATTATATATGAAAATATAAAATTTAAATATATTTCGAAATAAAATATAAAAAATTATGTCATTGTATGTCGATTTATGGCGAAATTTTAATTTTTGTTTTTGAAATATTTTAAGAAAAATATGTATTTGTTTAAAATTTTAGATTAAATTATAGTATTTATATGGAAAGAGAATAATCTAAAATGAGTTCTCAATATGAATGATCTTCAATTTCAGTATTAAGAAACAATTATTTAAATTAAGGGAAAGTGGAGAGAATAAAATAAAACGTAGAGTAAGTAATGTTCTTAAATAGATAAACCATGTTTGGAATATGTATTAATGATAGCCGTTGAATGGATGCCACGTTGATATCCAACGGCTGAGATTCTCTGCATGTAGTAGGTGTAATCTCCACCCCAAGAATTTGCAGAACAAAACACAATTTTATCACATGTGTTCATCATCTTTGAACTTCGATTTTTTACCCAAAAAAAAATTAAGGAATTTGGAAAAAAAAAATTGTACCTTTTATACTCTGAACTTCGATGGAAACGGCGTCGTCTTCTTCATCAACACTCTGAAAATTCTTGCTTCGTTTTGATGGAGAGGGTGAAGAAGAAATATCAGAGGAGACAGTCTTGACGATATTACAGACAGATTTAACCCAAGCAGAGGTTAAATGGGATTTCAGACCGAGCAAAGAGTGGATTGTTTCAGGTAAATTCCTTGCCGGTTTTCTTGTTCCGGTTTCCATCATTTCATGGATCGAATCGTGACGTCAGAATCCGACGAGAGAGATTGCAGAGAGAGAGAGAGAGAGAGAGAGAGATTTGGATGAACAAAGTTCATCAATGGCGGAGTATGGAGATGGGTTTCTGTAAAGGAGAGAGATTTAAGAATGTTTCAGATAGATGAGAGAGAGAGAGAGAGAGAGAGAGCTTTGGATGAACAGAGTTCATCAATGGCGGAATATGGAGATGGGTTTGAGTAAAGGACAGAGATTTAAGAATGTTTCAGATAGATGAAGCAAAAATGATGTACGGATAGTGTAATGGTCAAAATCTCTAGAGGAGCAAAAGGATTCCTCGGGATATATAAATCTGTTCCCACAAACATAAACCGTATTAATATATAGTCTAGAGAGAGAGAGAGAGAGAATTTTAAGAAAAATAATTATTCTTAAATTTTACTGTTTAAGACGGTAAAGATTTATGTCTATAAATTTGTCTAATTATGACATTATTCTACAATGGATGCTAATAGGAGACCAAAACCTAATTTGAAAATTTCAAACATCCTCGTTACTTTTTTGGTAATATGTATTATATAGGCCTATATATTTAAATTAAATGGATAATTTTGGAAAAAATTTGACAAATGATTTTGAATGAAATTCAATTAATATTTGGATCAAAAGTTTAGATTTATTCCGTGTATATGTATATTATCTTAATTCATATTCTAGTAATTATTTAATATTACAACATAATAACATCTTCTAAATTCAATTTTAAAATATGCATATTGCAAATCGATATGTAATATCAAACTATTCAAATCAATGTTGATATTATAATAAATAAATTTAAATTTAATTGAACTAAAAAATTAATTTAAAATTTTAAAATTATCCAAAATTATATATTTTGAATTATTATAATATTATAAAATTTGAGTTGATATGGTAAATATGAATGAATTATACGGTAAAAACATGATTTTTGTCAAATAAATATAATCATACCTATACAATATTTAATTTTTTTAACAATTAAATTGTGATTTTTGTTTTACATAGAACTCTCATTATGAAACTCTCCCATGTGAGAGCATGAAGCACAATGCTTCATGATTCTAATGATGATAATACTTTTTCCTTATATTTATTTATTTTTTCATTTTTTATGGTAATACATAGGCATGTTATCATGTCTCGGGAATCTTAGCTTCTCCACAAAAGCCATAATCATATTTTCTATTATTTTTTATAAATGTGAATATATATTATTAGAACTACTAAATTATCAATTGTAAGCAGTTTTTTTTCACCTTTATAAGGGAAAATATCAAAAATATTCTCATAGAACTTCAGAATTTTTGAAATAAATTTGTGGAGAAAAATATATGGATCTTTATATTTTGTTAGTAAAAACACTTGGTGTTTGACAATTTTATTAGTGAAATGGAATCTATTGCAAAATTGAGAGAAAAGAGCGAGATGTGAATTTCAAGTTGAAAGCAATTTCCGGCGAATTTCAAATGATTTCTAGCCATTTTGAACGATTTCCAGCGATTTTTATTGATTTCAAATGATTTTTGAGCGATTTCGAACGATTTTCGAGGGTCACAAAGGTCGCATGGATAGCAGATATCGCATGGATAACAAAGATCGTATGAGTCGTACAGATCACATGGACAATTTAGAAATATCAGTATTATAAGAGTAAAATTGAAACTAATTTTTTTTTAGAAAAAGATAGAATTGAAATCCTAATAATATTACAAGGATATTTTTGAAATTAGACCTTTAAACAATAATTTTTGTACATACACCAACTAAAAAAATATTTACAATTTGTTTCTTTGTATTTATAAAATTAATAAAAATTCGGTCGTGAATTATTGAATATTTATAAAAATACCACAATTATAATCTTGTATGCAAATTAATGGTAAAATGTATAGTTTGAACTATATCTACACTTTAAAAATTATGTATTTTTTATTGTTTTAGCTTAAAAATAACTATATTAATATTATGCTTCAACAAAATGTGTATATTAAGAAAATTAATGGTAAATTAGTATGAATGAGAAGAAGGGTAGGTGGGTCCATCCATGGATGATGCAATCTCACTTGTTCCTCCTCTATGGTTAGAGTAAAAGTCTCTTCAATGTCTCTTTCATCACTCATTTCCTTAGATAATATTTAGTGAATTTGTATATAAATATATATATCAACTTATATATATATATATATGCATAATATGATACCAAATAATCTAAAAAAATACTTTTAGAAATAAATTTCAAGTTTTTTGTTTCAATTTTCAGTATTTAATTTATATGGAAGATGTGATTAAAATGCAATTTTTACAGCGCAAAAAAGTAAGAGATCCGACCAAACTGATTCCCCAAACGGTCTTTCTCATCTTACCAACTTTTGTCAAACCCCCCCGGCATGATCTTATAATATTAAAATAGAAAAAAATAAATTTTAAATCAATTTATAATACATTTGTCATTAAAAATCTTCAAATTCCTGATGAAACTTTCATCCGTAAAAATTTTGGACAAACGTTTCGTCCATTTAATATTTTTCTTATGATTTTATAATAAAATTATATAAGATTAATACAACTGATGAATGGATAATATAAGATATTTTTTTATATTTTAAGCTTTAATCTTATTTTCGAAATAATATTCACATTATATACAAAAAAATCAGATATATATATATATATTAAACTCTAAAATTTATAATGTTTATATATATATAAGTAGAGGGAAGATATGTAAAAAATAATATATATTTTTTATTTTTAGATAATTAAACATATATTGATTCTAACTCAATACATTAAAATATAACTCAAAAAATCAATTAATATGTTGCTTGGAAAATTTCACAATGAATAATCCAAAGAGAAAATTTTTGATGTAAAAGTTAACGAAATTAAGATTCTACATTGGACTATTTGGTTTAAGATTTTTATAATAAATATCCACCGAGGTTACTAATTGATTGACTTTTGAATTATATATCACACATATTTGTTGGCGAAAATAATATTTAGACATATAATATGTGAAATTATAATTATATTAATAAAAATAATTATTATTAGTACTGTTTAGGCCCTGGTAAAATATTTAAAACATTTATATTTTATCGTATATTCAGATAAAAAGTTTTAAATATCCAAAAGAACAAATACAAATAAAAATAATTAAAATTATATATTAAAAAAATAAAAATATTAAGATCAATTATAAGAGTTATTATTATTCGTAAATACTAAATAGATAATTTATTAAATATATAGATAAATTTATAACAAATTTAATTTTAAATGATCAAATTGTAAATAATAAAATTTTTAATTTAATAATTTTATTCAAATTATAAATACATGATAAAATTCATAATAGTTAGGAAAAACAGTCTATTCCTCCTGAACTTTACCACTTTAATCCTATTCCCCTGAATTTTTCTGTTCATCCGATTGGAGGGAATATGCTGTTTGAAAAATATTTAACAGAAAAATTAACAGAAAGTTAACAGAGGGGGAATATGATGAATTTTTAAAGTTCAAGGGAGAATAAGACGAGTAACGATAGTTTAGATGGAAATCGGATGAACATAAAAGTTCAGGAAAAAATAAATTAAAGTGGTAAAACTCAGAGAGAATAGGTTGTTCTCCCTAATAGTTATAATATATAGAAATTAAAAGAAATCTTAATCTAAACCTAAAATACATTTATTTTTATTTCATTTCTTTATCGACCACATCGTCCCATTATCTCCTCCCTATTCTCTCTTCCTCTCTTTCCCCTTAGTTTCTTCTATTTTTCTCTTCTACGAATACTCGTCCCTCATCGTCTACCCATCGCTTATTGCCCCGCCCGTCACTATTATCATCCACCCATCGCTCACATCGTCCTCCCATCCGCCTATGTTTGCATTGCCTGTCACCAACATGTTCGTCCTTTGCCCTCTGTCGGTCCGTTCTCTCTCGTTTCATGCGTCAACCCGTTCACTCCTATCGCCCGAGTCCGTCTGTCGTTGGGTCACTTGAGTCCACCCCTCGCCCGAATCCACCTATCATCCTTTCCCCCGAATCCGCCCTTCACCTCTTCCCCGCATCTGAATACAAATATCCGTTAAATATTCGATTTTTTACGGATATCCAAATTTAGGAATACGAATACGAATACTGCTTTCGAATATTTGTCGAATACGAATATAAATAATCAAATATTTACAGATATTCGTTATTCATCCACCTCTTTTAAAATACAAAGTAGAATAGTTTTAACGATTAAAACTCCTTTTCCACGAGTTTATATATATATATATATCTATATATCATGAAATAATCAAATTAAAATCTTAATAATTAAATTTTTCTTTTCTGTCTTTATTTTATAAAACAATTTTTCAGTTCCCTAATGGATTTATTTGGACATGGTTGGTGGATATAGTATCATATACGGCTGATTTGGTCGGATTTATAATGTCAAAATACTTTCTATGAATAATTACCTCGATTTTATTTATTTATTTTTGTAACACTTATCCCCAAGAAATATAAATATTATCGTGATTGGAGAATACGCTGATGTAGACCAATAGATTATCAGAATCAAGTTACGATATAATGACACAAAAATCTATACATCTCAAATCATTTACTTCCTATCAATAGTTATATATGAATAGTGTTACTTTCTATAAATAATAATTCTAAAATATAACCTTTGGTAAATTTATTTTGGATAAAACTCCTATTTCTTTTTAATGTTTGTCTATTTTATTTATTTTCTCTTTATATTTCGCATTCATCTTATTTTTTTCTCATGTTTCGACCAACATCCAATTCCCCTTCATGTTTAAAAATTATGTCCACATCTCCTCCATTTAAACTCCGTTAAATATTTCACTTTTGACCCGGTTAGACCTAATTTTGACCCGGTTAAAGATTAATTTTGACTAAAATTTAGACTCAATTTTGACCCGATTTATACTTAATTTTGACTATAATTTGGATCTAATTTTGATTTTTATCCAAATCCAATCAAAATCAATATGAAATTCAACAAAATTAAACCGAAATTTAAACAAAATTTAATTCTTATCGGTTTGTTCGATTTTTAACCCGAAATTAGTATGATTTTTACTCGAATTGTGTACAATTTGATCCAATTTTTATTTTTATAAAATTAAAAACTCAAATCAATATGAAATTCAACAAAATTAAACCGAAATTTAAACAAAAATAGTTTCTATCGGTTTGTTCGATTTTTAACCTGAAATTAGTATTATTTTTACTCGAATTGTGTACAATTTGACCCAATGTTGATTTTCATACCATTAAAAACTCGAATCAATATGAAATTCAACAAAATTAAACCGAAATTTAAACAAAAATCGATTCTTATCGAGTTGTTCGATTTTTAACCCGAAATTAGTATTATTTTTACTCGAATTGTGTATGATTTGATTCAATTTTGATTTTCATACCATTAAAAACTCAAACCAATATGAAATTCAAAAAAAAAAACGAAACTTAAATACAAATCGATTCTTATCGGTTTGTTCGATTTTTAACCCGAAATTAGTATTATTTTTACTCAAATTGTGTATAATTTGATCCAAATTTTACTATTTCGATGTAATTTTGTTAAGAATCGATTTTTCTTTAATTACAGTTTAGTTCAGTTAAAGTTTCATATTGATTCGAATTCTAATTGGATAAAATTAAAATTGGATCCAAGTTTTGGTTAAAATTGGTTTGAAATTATGATCATAATTAATTATAAACCAAGTCAAAATTGGACCTAAATGATAGTCAAAATTAAGCCTAAACCAGGTCAAATTTGGTTTTAATTTCTGGTCAAAATTGAGTCTAAATCGGGTCAAAATTGAGTCTAAGGCGGGTCTAAATTAAGTTCGGGTCGGGTTGGGTCGAAATTGGATAAAAACCGGGTTGAAATTGAAAGATTTAACAGATGTTTAAACGGAGGGGGTTATAGGCAGAATTTTTAAACATGAGGGGGAATAGGATGTTGACCGAAACATGAGGGGGGAATAGGATGAGTGCGAAACATGAGAGGGGAATATGCAAAGTAGGTAAACATGAGGGGGAAATAGGAGTTTGTGTAGGGTTGCAACCCGAATAAAGATCTAGTCATGTTTAACGAGAAGTTTTTCGATTATTAACGATAAACAATTTACAGAAACAATTTCGTAATACCTGTCGTTGAACGTGTTACTGTCGGATGCGAGGCTTGATGATGCAAGCTCTCTACGCGTATCCACGCCGAGATCGAGACTGCTTTGATGTGGAAATCGGAAGAACGAAAAATTATTCTTCGTTCTTTGCTCTTTTCTTTTCTGACGGTTAGTTTAGGGTTTTAATTTGTTTATTCTGAAAATATGTTTACGAAAACTCGTTTTCCATATATTTATAATTATTAATCTTTTAATAATTACAAATTGAACCCATAACTATTCAAATATTACATAAATGGCATGAAACTTTCAGTTTGTTCCTTTTATTTTATATATCTTACTAGATTACCATTCAACTATTTCATTTATAATATAATAATATAATTAGAATATTTGTTTACGATTTTCGTATTATTATAATGTTTGTTAAAGACTTTCATATTTAATTTTGTATAAATATACTTTTAATCATAACAAAAAATATTAATATCTATATGATATAAAAATATTAGATTAAATGACCAAGCTCTCATTTTTTTAATTTTCATTTCGACCGTCACCCTCTACATTGTCGTCGCCTCATGCTTGTCGTCTTCCATCCATCGCAATCACCAGCCTCTTTAGCATTGCGACCGTCGCCCTTTTTAGCGTTGAGATCGTCTCCCTCTTCAACATCGTGACCATCGTCTTCTTCAACGTCGTTGTCGTTGCCCCACTTTCGTCGCATATCTATATATTTGCCTGTTATGCTTAACTAAAATTCATGGTTCACCAAGGACAAGTCTCAGACAAAATTCCGATGAACATCGAACAAAAATTGGTATTAATCCAAATGGCGCATAACGTATATTGCTCATTATCAACATGAACACCATAACAAAATTCATATCTACAAATTATCTCACGTGGATAATCTAGATTTCTATCTTCTTAAAAGTCTTTGGTCTCAATTGTTTTCTCTATGAATAAAATGTCATCCCGTCACCCACTATTACCACCAATGAAATCACAACTTTGAATCCAGCTTTCACACTGTTCGAACTTCAAGATCAACTCATATTCTCCGCTATATTTGGAACTCTCACACCACCATCATAATCTCTCATCGTCGAACCACATATGTTCGTGAAGTGTAGAAGCTCAATGCCAACACCTACGGAAAGGACTCTCGTGCACATAGCAGATAAATCAAACATCAATTAAAAAGGTGTATGAAATATATACACACAATTGACGAGTATATGAGTTTTATTACAACAGAATTTGATGAATTGATCCTACTTGGTAAACTTGTTGATACAGAAGATCTATTAGAATATATTCTTGATGATCCGATTATTACAAGCCCATAATTAATGGTGTGAAAATGAAAGGGGTTTGTTGATCCAAATTGAGGACTTTCATGAAAAATTTATAACTCATGAAACAAAGTTGGCCATAACATTTCACTACAAAAAAACACGCTAGTTCCAACGGACGGGGCAAGGGATCCGTCCGTTGGAAGAAAATAGCAACGGATTGCAAAGGATATGTTAATGCTTTCAACGGGAGCATATCCGTTGCAATCCGTTGGATTTTGTAATGGATTTTAACGGAATAATTCCGTTGCCAAATCCGTTACAAATCCGTTGACAATTTGCGACGGATTGTAATGGATAATATTCGTTGGCCATATCCGTTGGAAGACCGTTAGAATCCGGGGGAAATATTCACGGTCATCCGTTGACAAATATAACGGTAATCCGTTACCATTTGTAACGGATGGCCGTTGATATTTTTAATTTCGAGGTTCAACCGTCGAAATAAATTCGTGAGATCTTGCAACGGGCATCCGTTACACATGCCAACGGATGTCCGTTGAAAATTTAACTATATATATGGTTGAATCTAAAACAATATCAACAATATCAATATCAACGGATATGAATCAAACAAACCACCAATATCAAGTATCTTTTGCTTCCATGGTTGAATCTAAAACAATTTTGATAAATTTTCTTACCGGTGGCGAGGAAGTTTATTAAGGTTGTTTTGGATTCGATTATGGAAGTAATGATACTGGTTTTGGTGACGGAGGTAGCTGTCGGATAGAATTCTATGTTAAAGTTTTTTTTTATGTAAATTATTATTGTTATCCTATGTTAATTATGTAAAAAGAGATATAAATGAAATTTTAGACTCTATATTTCGATTTTTGCGTATTGATTGAGTTCGATATGAAATCAGTTCCACTTACATCATTAATATCATAATTATCAAAACTTAAACTATTGTAATATCCAAAAAAAATAACGAATTATAACGGATGACCGTTGATATTTTGAATTTCGAGGTTCACGGGTCGAAATAAGTACCCGTGAACCTGCAACGGCTATCCGTTGCAATTTCCAACGGATGTCCGTTGGAACATTAGCTATTTAGATCTTACCAACGAGTGCGTCAAACCATCAATAACAAAAACATTTTCGAAAAATTTCGTCGTCTTCGAATTGAAATATATATAGATCAAGGAAGTGGATGTATAGAAGAAAAGATCCTGTAACCGAAGAGATTACGCAAGAATTCTTACACGGATTAGAGCAATTCATGAGTTTTGCATCAATGCAGCCTTTGTGTCAAGAACGTGGGACAATGTTATGTCCATGCAAATGATGCAAAAACATGAAGTATCGAAGTCAAGAAATTGTTTGCAAACATCTGTATAAGGTGGGTTTCGTTGAAAATTACGAAATTTGGTTTTTTCACGGCGAAGATTGCGGTGTTAGAGATAGTGTGCAAGATGCACAAGTACAACGAAATGAAGAAGTTATTTATGAAGAATCAACGACCAATCTATATGTGGAAATGGTGTCAGATGCTTTTTCTGGAGTTGTTAATGAACAAACGCATGAAGAGATGCCCGACATCGATGCACGTCGATTCTTCAACCTATTGGATTTGGCGAAATAACCTATATATAAGGTTGTCGTGAAGGTCAGTCTCGTTTATCTTTATCTTCAAGATTGATGAGTATTAAAACAGACTACAATATGGCTGAAAATTGCATGGATTCATTTTGTAAAACAATGCGGGAATATTTACCGGAAAATAACCAAGCTCCTGAGACATACTACGAAACAAAGAATGTGTTAAAAGACTTGGGAATGCCACATGAGAATATTGATATTTGTAGAAACAGTTGCATGTTGTTTTGGGGAAATGATAAAGACTTGTTGGAATGCAAGTTTTGCGGTGCAAGCAGATTTCGGCCTAAAAAACCATCTTCACAGAAGTACGTACCATACAAGAAAATGTTTTATATGCCTGTAGCAAACAGGTTGAGAAGGTTATATGAATAAAAAAACCGCTGCAACAATGAGATGGCACGCCGAACACTCCACGACCGAAGGTGTAATGAAACATCCATCGGATGGTCAAGCTTGGAAAGATTTCAATGTAATATTTCCCGAGTTTGCGCGTGAAACGAGAAATGTTTATCTTTGCCTGTGCACGGATGGTTATAGTCCCTATGGATAGTCGGGAAGTCAATATTCCCTCTAGCCGGTGATTTTGTCTCCTTATAATTTACCTCCCGAGATGTGTTTGAAAAGAGAGGTAATGTTTCTGACGTTGCTTATTCCAGGACCAGAACATCCGAAGAAAAGTTTCGATGTATTTTTGCAGCCCTTAACTCATGAATTACGACAGTTGTGGAACGAAGGAATCCTTGCTTATGACGTCAGTACTAAGCAAAATTTCAGATTGAAAGCGGTCTTGTTGTGGACAATTAGCGATTTTCCTGCGTATGGAATGTTACCAGGATGGAGCACGCACGGAAGATTAGCATGTCCTTATTGTATGGAGGAAACAGATTCATTTCGACTAGTACATGGTAAGAAACCATGTTGGTTTGATTGTCATAGAAGATTTCTTCCTCGTGGTCATGTTTTCAGGAGAGATAAAAAACATTTTCGAAAGAACGTGGTTCAGAAAAAAGAGGCACCGTGCATGCAAACCGGAACAAAAATTCTTTACGAAAGATTGAACAAAATGGAGGATTTACAAGAATCAGTAGAATGCGGTGGAGATCGTGGGCATCGTAAACCAAAAGGTCAAGGTGAATGGCATAACTGGTATAAACGTAGTATCTTTTGGGAACTACCATACTGGAAATCATTGATATTACGTCATAATTTAGATGTTATGCATATCGAGAAGAACTTTTTCGATAACATCATAAATACTGTTTTGAATGTGACGAGTAAAACGAAAGATAATATATAATTGAGGAAAGATTTGAAGTCAATATGCCGACGACCAGAGTTGGAATTACTGGATGGAATGTCACCTATCCCGGTATTCAGATTGTCTAGTCCGACCAAAACAGCATTATTAAAGTGGTTAAAAGAGGACGTTAAGTTTCCCGATGGATATGCATCGAACATTGCTCGGTGTGTGGATATTGTCGGTTCGAGGCTGATCGGTTTAAAAAGTCACGATTGTCACGTTTTCATGCAGCGGCTCATTCCAATCGCATTTGCTGAGCTCTTACCACGTAATGTTCACGACGTGTTATGCGGAATCAGCATATTTTTCAGAGATATATGTTCGAGAAATTTAAAAGGTGATGACTTGGAAGTAATGAAAAACAATATCTCTGAAGTATTATGTGCATTGGAAAAGGTTTTTCCGCCTTCATTCTTCGATGTCATGGAACATTTGCCAATACATTTACCAGATGAGGCAATACTCGGTGGGCCAGTTCAATTCAGATGGATGTATCCTTTCGAAAGGTTCTTCTTTCATTTAAAGAAAAAAGCAAAAAACAAAGCAGCGGTCGAAGGCTCTATTGTTAAACAATACTTGCTGGAAGAAATCACATATTTCAGCACATTTTATTTCGAGTCGCATATTCAGACGAAAGAGCGACGTGCAACGGATGATCACACAAATTATCTGTATCAATATAATCCGCAGTTTGGCACAATTCCTGACATGTTTACACCGATTGGACGTACAGGAGGAAAATCCGATGAATATTGGTTAACACCAGAGGAGTATAATCATGTCCACACATATATACTACTTAATTGTCAAGAGTTATTACCGTTCGAAAGGTATGTACATGGTACATATTATAATTTCAATCTTTATATTTATATATATATATGAAAATATAACGTATTTTCATTATTCAGGATATTTGACGAAGAAGTGCTTGGTACATATCCTCATCTAAATGCAAATGAACTCACAGACATGAAAGTTCAACATTATGGATCGTGGTTTAGAGACTACGTAAGTACTCGTACACACATTTATGTAAATTAATTGCATATAAGAGTATTAATTTGTTTTTTTATACATACAGGTGAAATGTTCTGATGAAAGACATCCTACGTGGATAAAAGATTTGGCTAATGGTCCCGCACGAAATGTCATGTGTTGGCCAATCTTGTTTACTCGCGGCTACACGTTCCACACGTACGAACACGGAAAACATAGAAGCACATACAACTATGGAGTTTGCGTTAATAGTGATATAGAGGGTGATAACTTCTACGGTATTTTGCACCAAATCATACAACTGGAATATGCCGGTCTCGTTGGGTTGAAGGTTATGCTTTTTAAATGTCAGTGGTTTGACCCAACCGTAGGACGCGGAATACGAAAAAACCGTTGGGGAGGAATTGACGTCAACCCGGCACGACAATATGGTAAGTATGATCCCTTCATCACAATAGATCAAGCAGATCAAGTATGTTACGTGCAATATCCAACAACATTGAAACGTCGAAGAGAGGAGTGGTGGTCCGTAGTAAAGATCAAGCCACGAGGGATCATAAGCTCTGATGATAAAGAAGATCCGTTGCAACCCGATCATCCGCAACCGATTCGTTTAATTGATACAGATCGCGAGGAGATTCTTGCGAGGAATGACATAGACGGAGAACTCATACGCGATTATGAAGATGTTGAACCGGAAGATGTTGAAGATGAAAACGGCGATGATTTCAATGAACAAGCGAAAGACGACTCGCCCATCGATGAATCTACTGAAGAAGAAATGTAAATACAATAATGTTTATTATGTTTATGTGTAATACATGTATATGATTTGTAATTAATGTAAATGACATAAAATGTCAATGAACGATGTTATATAAACAATGTTGACGTTCGCCCGTTGAAACTATTAACGGTTGTTGAATTCGCACCCGACACTTAGAAAAAATTTAAGGATTCCCAACGGATATCCGTTGCAAATGATAACGGATAACCGTTGGCCCGTTGCAAGGGTAAATTCGCACCCGACACTTAGAAAAATTTCTCGATTTTCACAGTTCCCAACGGATAATTTCTGGATTTTCAACAATCCCAACGGACATCCGTTGAAATTGCAACGGATGACTGTTGGACCGTTATAAGGGTAAATTCCAACCCGACACTTAGAAAAAATTTCTGGATTTTCACAGATCCCAACGGACATCCGTTGGAATGTTAACGGATGTCCGTTGGAACCATTTAATGGTAAATTGCCGCCACGTGTTGACCCTTGACGCCACGTACTGACACCACGTGTCCCCTGCCAACGGGCATCCGTTAGAGATTGTAACGGATGTCCGTTAGAAACGTAATGATGACTGCATAATTTGCAGCTTTTCCCAACCGTTTTTCAGGTTTCCAACGACCGTCCGTTAGAAATTTCAACGGACGACCGTTGCAAAGGCAGACGGGCCGCCATTTAGCCGTCCGTCGCATCGGGAATGCAAATTTCCAACGGTCATCCGTTGAAATTTCTAACGGATGCCCGTTAGGAATCCGAAACGTCACGTCAATTTAATCACTCCGTTGCGATGACGTCTTTTCCAACGGCTATCCGTTAGAATTTCTAACGGATAGCCGTTGGAAAATCCGATATATATATGTTGCGACGGATTTTTTATTATTTCAACACCAAACAAATCCAGAATTCTAAAACACTACAAAACCTTACAAAAATGAGGTCTAGACGATTTATTGGAATGGGGGGAATGTTGGTCGGTTCCGCGGGAGCGCCTCCCCGCCGCCACCACCACCATATCGTCCTCCGTCTCCAGTATCGGCACCGCCGATATTTGTTGACGAGTGCGATATGGTTGACATCGATGCGTTGATCGATGATTTTGATGGGCGTCCAACCCTTCCGATCATCGATCCTGAACGTTCTCTTGGAACGTTATGGTAATTATAAAGATAATTGTTATGAATTTTATTTATATTTTGTAAATATTATCTAACTTTCTATTTTTCTATGCAGGTTTGATGAGGATGATGTGTTAAGACACACAAATAATAGCATGATCCAAGGATCGTTACAAGACGATCTGTTTTATTCCTGGCAAGTTACGCCAGAAGTTGTGCGCCAGCGATGGTGGCGCACTTTTGTGGTAAGTTTTTGTAATTATATTTCAATTTTATAATTACATATATATATTTGAAAACTACTAATAATATAACTTTGTTTGCAGCGTTCATACAGATGGCGCCGAATTCATACAACGCGCATCTTCACTGCATGAGTGCGCGACATGCAGATTCGGATGCGCATCATGATGAATGGTGCAAAGCGGAACTACTACGCCAACAACAGCAGACCGAAATGGGCAACGAGAACAGTCTTCAACAAACTGATTGAGCATTGGGAGTCCGCGACATTCAAGGCCAAGAGCGAGAAGGCCAAACAAAATCGCTACGGTGAGAAGGTTCCCGGAGATGGTCCCCATCGCCATACTTCGGGATCAAAATCTTTCACGAAAAGAAAAAAAGAATTGGTAAGTTTTAAATTATTTAGATTTTTTTATTTATTTACATATTTTTCTAACAAAAATTTTTTATATTGTAGACGCAACGGATGGGAAGAGAACCGACTCTTCTTGAAGTGGTATTAGAAACCCACACAAAGAAGAAGTCGATTATCGGGGAAGAGGCCGAAGAACCGGAACTCGTCGATCCTCGAGCGCCCCGACCCGTGAGAGCTGTGACGGAGAAGATCACACAGCAATCTCAGGCTTGCGGTTCAAGCCCCGACGACCTCAGTCCTTTACAAAAGGACCAAATTTATTTAGAGGTAAGAAGTTATTATTTTGTTTCTAAATTATTAATCAAAGAATTTGTTAAAATCTAACATTACTCTTATTTGTCTTGTAGTCGGTGAGACCGTATAAGGGACGTCTGTACGGTCTCGGAGCGCTTCAAAAGGACATACTCGAGGACGTCACGTCAGTACCTCCATCGGTGCAAGAGAGTTTTTCTCAACAGCGGCGGATCGAAGATCTCGAATCACAACTTCGAGAACATCGAGCTCAAATGGCGCAACAATCATCTAAAATACAACATTTGGAGAGCGTCATTGAGTTGTTATCGGGCCAGGTGAGGGGATCAACACCGCAGCAAGAACCGGGGCTCGATTCGGATGCAACTCCATTTCGAGGTGGTGGTGGTGGTGATGGTGGGGATGATAACGACGCAACCGACCAAAACGATATGTAATAGGAAATAGTTTTAATTTTGGTGTTTTGTAATATAATTTTAATATTTTTATTAAAAACATTTTAGTTTTAATTTTTTTTTAAAGTTCCAACGGGTATCCGTTGGAACTGGTAACGGTCATCCGTTGCACTGGGTTTCCCGCCAAATCGTTTTCCACCAGTTTGCAACGGACATCCGTTGGTATTTCCAACGGGTTTCCGTTGAAAATGTTTTCGCGCCAAATCTTTCCCGCCAGTTTGCAACGGCCGCCCGTTGCCAGTTCCCGCGCACATGGCAACGGATGTCCGTTGCAAAAATGATTTTTCCCCGCCTAATTTTGCAACGGACAGCCGTTGCTTTCCAACGATCGTCCGTTGAATAATTGCAACGGTCATCCGTCACAACCTTTTCCAACGGGCGTCCGTTACTGTGTTTCCAACGGCGTTTTCCGTTGCCATTCCGTTGCAAATTTGTAACAGATATTATCCGTTGGAACGCCGTCACGAATTACAACGGATCATCATTTGCAACGAACTTTTCGCAACGGACGGAAATCCGTTGGTGTCCGTTGGAAACGGCTGTTTCCAACGGATTTTGGGCGCTTTCCAACGGATATGTCCGTTGGAAAACGCCTGTTTTTTGTAGTGTTTCCTTCAGCGTCTCCACTTCAGATAACGTCATTCAATGCCAAGTCATGTTATGAGTCATCGTGTGGCCGTGGATCTCAAATTTGGAAACAAGAATACCCAGCAACGTGGATATAAAGGAATACGCCAAATTTGTGGAATTTTTTGTGTTAGTGCAAGGAGATGTCCTCAACTTCAAACACTTTTCGCTCTAGTCTCCGGCCAATCTTTGGCCCTATGAGATGGTCCAAAGCTCCCATCGTAACCTCACCTTGGTCTCACGATTCAAAACAATCTTCACCAAAAGCTCACAACACCAAGATTGTTTCGTCTTATGTGGATAAGTGGTTACTTGACAAAGATGCATCACATCACATCACATTCGACTTACACAACTTATCACTTCACAATTTGTACGTTGGTGGAAATACGATGATCATTAGAGATGTAAAAATTCTTCATATCTCACTTATCAATTCATTTTCTCATTCTTTATCAACACAAGATATTATTTTTACTGATATCTTATATGTGCCTCGAATTAAGGAGAAGATTGTCTTTATACACAAAGCTTTATGTCATTAATAATGTCTTCAATGAATTTTGTGGTGACCAAGTAAAGGATCGTCGCATTGGGGTCACAACTCTGAAAATTATAAATAAATGACAATTGAAAATATTATCAACGGATGAAGATTGAAAATTATAAATGAATGACGATTAAAATACTGTTAAAAACGAAAAAAGTAAATACAAAAAATATGAAAAAATTAAACAAGATTTTTGGAGCTATTATTTTCAACGACATTCGGTGATAACCGAGAAAAAAACTAAAAAAAAAATAATTATTTTAAACACATGTTTCTTTTTTGGGTCAACATATGTCGTTGAAAATTTAGCTTTTCAAGGTCGATTACATTTCATCTTTTTAGTATATTTCTCCTATTTCTCTCTTTCTTTTAATGTTATATCTATATATGTAATTAAATTTAGATTTTTTAAAAATTTATGAATATAAAGACAATCATTAGATTGTAAGAATTACTATTGTTGTATATATTTTTATATTTTTTAATATCATACTTTATAATCTTAAGGTTGTTATAGTAAAATTATGTATTTTAATTATTTATAATAAAACTTTAAATTGTTGGTATATTTAAAATATTTTTATTTTTGAAATTAAATACAAATAATATATTCGAAATTTTCGATGTTGGTTGAAACATTATCAACGAATGATGATTGAAAATTATCAATGAATAATAGTTGAAAATTATCAATATATGATATAACGGATATTGATTGAAAATTTCAATGGATTTTAACCGTCGTTAAACAATAAAGTGTTTTTTTTACATATTAGTTATTTGAATTTGAAGAAATGGCCGTGAATTATATATCTTTAAGATTTATATATTAAAAAATGAAGCATATATGATGACATGGTGATTTGTTTAACTCAAAACAGAAGGAAATGCAAAATGGAGTGAAAGAGTGAGGTAACAAAGGCTTGAGATTGTTGGTGAAGACTGAAATAAGACATATTCTTTTTGATGGGTCATGTGTCATTCGCGTACTGTCTTGTAATTGCGACATTGCAACAATAATACAATTTGGATGGACTCACGTATGATTTATCAACTCTAAAAAAATAAAAAATAAAAATATTTAAATAAAAAATGAAAATAATAGAATAGAGTAAAATGATGATAAATGGATGAAAGAGATGTACTACAATAGATGTAATAGCCTCTAAAATTCCATAAACTTTAGTTAAAAATATGCAATGCAATACATATCTTGTATGTAAAACTAGAGCTTTTAATATTGAGTAAAGACTTCGAATCCTTTTAGGGAAATCCATATCATTATGATAAGTTGTCCCACATCGGTTAATATATGAAATTTAGACTCATATATATGATATTGGATAATTCTAAACTTTTGAGCTAGTTTTTGGTATTAGTTAGGTTCAAGCCATATTAGACATGGTATTAGAGTTTGGTTTGTCCCGATTTGAATATACCGATGTTGGACCCCCAATTGCGATGTTCACGCTTGAGGAATGAGTCTGGGCCTGAGGAGAGTGGACATGAACTTTGGACTCATATATATAGTATTGGACAATCCTAAACTCTTGAACTAGCGTTTGGGATTAGTTAGGTCGAAGTCCATATTTGATATTTAACTTAAAAATCAAAATCAAAGATTAGAAGATATATATTTATATCAATTGGTAGAACATAATATATATTTTGTCGAGATTGCGAGGATAAATTGAAATGGCGATCCTTGCCTTCTTTCTTGGCCTAAGCCATCAGACAAACATATATTCCGATGTTGAATTTATATTTATGTTGTTCTTGTTCTAAGATTAAATCTAAATGTAAATAGTGTTATTATGTTATATCATATCAGTTAATATAATAGTAATCATTTCAATTAAACAAAAATAATATAGTTGTAAATGATGATGTATATAGGTTTACAACTTAAAGTCACTCAATGCCTTTTATATATTGTATTTGGTCCACTCAAGATAATCGATATGATGATTTATTTTCTCGAATCAATTTTTTATCAATCATTTATCAATTTAGGGTCAACCAAACTCTGAAATTATGATGAGATACACAATTTTCAATTCAAAACTAATTGTCAATGAATGAATTGACTAGTATCTTTTATATATTATATTAGATCAAATGTTGTTTTAATGTGAAATTCCTAATAGTGAAATGAAATGAAAAATTGAAGGAGTCCGATTTTAACCAGAAACTTTATCGTGAATTATATCAAGATTTGGGAAAATCGAAACAAAAGATCAAAATAAATATCTGAACTCATAGTATACTTGATGGAGTGGAATAGATCTTCTAGTTCTTCGTGCAAAACCGAAAATTTAATCCTGAATGTATCAAGATGAGATTCTCTCAGAAGTTTTTTTTGTAAAACCCTAGGTGATAATGAAATCTCTTCGTGAGAAACCAAATGAATCTCATTTATATAGGCACGTGAACCAGAGATCATAAACCGACAGATAACCGGTTAATTTTGGTTCTTAATTGTATCATTTAATTTCGCCCATCATGAAATATAAATGATACTACCAAAGGTCTATGCATATAATCCTCCCTATTCAATTCAATTTCGAAATCCAATCAATTAAACTTAAATCTAATTACATTTAATTTGGACTAAATCGAATGACAACACTTATTCCAAAATTATTCACATATATCGGTCCACAAAAATAAGATTAAACCAAATATCTTATATGAAAATCATGGTTGCAAGAAGGAGAAATGAATATGTGGGTACTCACCTCAAATACGATTCGATAGTAAACCTTTGGTGGTCACATTCGTACTTTCGAACACATTCACCTATATGGCCTATCATGCGCAATAGAAAGAAACGTGTATCCAAGAACAACTTGCCGATCATCGTGTTTGATTATACTTTTTTGGTTTTTTTTGTCTAATATTATTCACTTCATAAAAAAAATTATACCAATGATCTTGAAAATAAAAGACTCGGTAAGTCATGCTTGGCTGCATGCTACTTTCGTCGCTTACATGTTAGGCCATAGACGAGAGAACTAAAGAATGAACAATTACACCTCCTTAATTATATGATATAAGACATATTACCATATATATGTAACCCTCATGGAAGATATATGTGAAAGTCGTATTACACCTTCTTGAAGACAATTTCATGTCTTCAATGTAACAGTGGCAATGGAAGAGAGATTTGATCCAAGAGATACGAGAACTAACAAGGGTTTATATATAGGCAGTGGTCTATATATATATATAGAGAGAGAGAGCATAAATTTCTTTAGATGCATTATCTTTGAATCGAATCGAGTTGATGAAGACATGTTCCGCGGTTATTAAATAAAATTGAAAGAAATAAAAAAGAGCTTCATGCGTGGATGAACCAATGAGATAACCCTAGATGATCAAATATACTCGATTAAAGGCTCGACTGGTGGAATCGCAGCCAAACGCAAACGTGGCGACTGCATTTTTTGGCAACTCCGGATGACATTAAAACCGACTGTTGGAGTCGCAGTCGCCCGCAAACGCCACGAAACGCGAAATTTAAAAATCCAAAATTATATTGCGTTACGTTTGCATTTTGATGCGTTTTGAATAAAATTATCAAAATACCCTCATATCTTCTTCTTATTTCTTCTCTCTTTCTATTATAATTATATTAATCGTAAATATATATATACACATATATATATGTATATATATTGTATATTAAATATCTTTAAATTTTTAAATTTATTTCAAATATTTAAAATTATAATTAAAAATATACACTAAAAAAATTAAATAAATTCTTTTCTTACTAATTATCTATTTTGGTAATTTTGTTCAAAACACAATCGCAACAGTTTTTTACCATTCGCTTCTAGTCGCAGTCGCCCACAAATACAACGATTCCACAATTCAGACAAATGAAACAAAACGATGTCAATCGCTAACAGAATCGATGACAAGCACAAGCACAAACGCTGCGTTTCCACCAATGAAGCCCTAAGAACTCAAGCAATTGATCCTTCTTTCGTATCCATTATGGTCCCAATTGAGAATAACATAAACGACAATATACTCAAGTCCAGAATAATCAAATGGAAAGAATATACTCAAGTCCAGAGTGTCTTTTGTTCATTGTTCTTCATTATTACCAACATTTTGCAAAGGCTCACAACAAATAACTGAATAGATCATACAAGGAATTATAGCATACAGTTCAAGTAATGATTACAAATGGGCATAATAAGTACGTACCTTACGATGTCGAAAATCTGTCACAGCATAACAAAAGGATGGTCCTGAGAGTCATCTACTTAAGATTCTTGAGGAGTCTCGAATCGAGTTGGTGTATCAATGCCCGCCATACAACAAAGACCGCTTATCAATATGAGAAGCAACACAATTCCCTGCGAAAACCGTACGGAAGAAGACTTTATTAATAACTCTTTTCAAATGGAACAGTAAATTTCCACCTCGAAATTATATAGTACAAATGCATGTAAAACCAGATGCTTGAGAAGCCTTTTTCACAGAATTTTTATGTATAATAAGTAAAGCCTTGGGAGTTGCAGTCATTTTTTTATAATTCCTGGGAATTACCATCCCTTTATTTTGATAATAACAAGTTAAAAATCCACCAACTGCGGCATAAGTGAGATTTTTAATCCGGGCAGGTTTCGGTTCGGGTTCCTCGGGTTTTGAAAAAATAACCCAAATGTTTTCGGTCCGGGTTCGGGTTGCTCGGGTTCAAAAGCATTGGATGCGAAATAACCCGAATTACATTTGGTTATTTGGATTTTTCGGGTAGCTTGGGTTATTCGGGTTGTTCGTGTTATTTGGGTTCGGGTTTTTCGGGTATTATACATAATTCAGGGTTATTCGGTTTTAGAATTCTTTAGATAATTCATTTTTTAATATAAAACAAAAATAAAAATATCAAATATATCATAAAAATATATATATATATAAATATATTAGTATGTTTTAGTGTTTATATAACTTCTAAAAATTTAAATTATAGTTTTTTATATTTATTTTTTAAATTGGGTTGTTTGGGTTTCTCGGGTTCAACCCAAACCCAAACCGGACCGAGCCGAACCCAAACGAGCTCTTAAATTTGAACCCGTATTGGTTATTAGGGTAACCCATATTCCAAACGATTCGGATTGTTCGGATCGGTCCGGATAATACAGATTGGCCACCCCTAAAAAAATGTTGATTCAGGAGGTCAGACACGGATGTGTCATTCGCACAAGCTATGGAGCTTCTATGATTTTGTGGTTCAAATGACAATACTACAATGGGCCAAGTTGACTTACCACTAAGACACCTTCCAAAAGTGATGACTTAAATTTGCAGATTTCATCACAGGTTGTAGTGACATTAGTTGAGTTGTTTCCTGCAGCACTTTCAGCCAGAAATCTTTGAAGACTTTGGTAAGAGGTATACCAATAAGGATCCGAAACATAAAGAGCTGCATATTTAGTTCCAGATTGTTCCATAGAATTGATAAGTTCAGAGACAATTACACCTGCAAAAGGGTCCAGCAGTTCAGCAAATCAGCGAACATTACGTTAATCTAATACTGTAACCATGACCTTGACTTACCCTCTGAATATGATTGAGAAGACTCAGAGCAGACAACAGCCAAGTCTGTTTCCCCTTCTTTTCTCATTTCTCTTCTAGCAAGAAAATGGTCCTGTCCATTAATTGGTGTAAATAAAGCTTTAGGGGGAGAGAAAGCGAGGCTACATAAAGTCGAAGATGCAAATTTTACTTTAGAACGATCAAATTTTACTTTGAAAGACTGCAAATCTACGAGTTTTTGAATCCTTCCATCGTCTACAAAGCATGACTCTGAGAACACAACATTGCTGATTCCTAAATTGTTTGCACAAGCTTCTTTGAGTCCTGAAAGAAACAAACTTTCCATCCTTTCCTCCTCTGGTGCAGCAATATACGGGAATGCCAGCGAGAAGTTGGACGTTGTAAATAGATTCTGTTCAAGACGTAGGGCTACATCAGAAAACTGTGCCCTTAAAGCAGGTTACTAAGAAGGTGAAATTTTCATTTACCTTCAATGTGCCAATGAGGGTTGGATTTGAGTTCTGCTTCAATGTAACATCGGA
>CM071867.1:611156-646084 GCA_036759665.1 Gynandropsis gynandra
ATATTCCTCCCAAAATTCCTTCTCTTCCCTAGAAAACACTGCTTCTATACCACAAAACAAATGTTAACAACTTACAGCGCTTACCGGCGGGGAAGAAGAGAGGGAAACGAAGATATGGAGACAGAGTTGCATCGAGAAAAGTTGTAGAGAGTGAGACGAAGCGAAGAGAGTTGCGTCGATAAGAGTTGCAGAGAGGGAGACGACATGGGAGCTGATCAGGTCTGCGGCAAGAGGGAGGTCAGCTGGTTGAGAGGGAGATGAAGAGATGGAGACAGAGTTGCGTCGGAAAGAGTTGTAGAAAGGGAGACGAAGCGGGAGCTGATCAGGTCGGCGGCGTGAAGGAGATCACCTGGTCGAGAGGGAGACGAGAGGGAGCTGATGAGGTCGGTGACGAGAGGGAGCTGAGGTTGGCGACAAGAGGGAGCTGAGGTCGGCGGCGAGAGGGAGCTGAGAGACAGGGAGGGAGGTCCGCGGGAAGGAGAAAAAAGAAACTAAACCTAGATTAGAAAATTAGAGTGAGTGGCATAAGTGTAATTAGTATAATATGTATGTCTAATTATATAAATAAATATATATATCCGCGGGTTCGGGACGGGTTTCGGATAGGGACGGGTTTTACGGGTAATTTGCCCACCCCTAGCTTATGGGGTGAGGGTGCCAATGGCCTTATAAGGCACCACTTAGTCCCATTTCTAAGCGATGTGGGATTCTAACATACTGATTTATGATATATGAGATGTTTTCTTGTAGGTCTATCTCGGCCTAATATGGTGGTAACATGTAGTACTCTATGTCTATTCTCAGCCTGTCAGCCTTATTTCAATCATTCATGTTTCTATTTTCCAGCGTTTTGCCGCTGTAATCATGAGGATACGAGATCCAAAGACCACTGCATTAATATTTGCCTCAGGAAAGATGGTAAGTTATTGTAATTCCGGGTGTGAAATTATATATATATATATTCTCTTCTTTAACATAATGTTCAAATCAATCATAGGTGTGTACTGGGGCTAAGAGTGAACATCTATCAAAGCTGGCTGCAAGGAAGGTACATGTTATCACTTCTCAAGCTCGTATTGGAATTGTGGTTCAGGCTTTAGCGTTTAGGGTTTAGGGTTTAAGTATTTTTCATTTAGTAATTGTCCACATAGAGCCTAATAGAAGCTTAATGTTGTTCAGTATGCACGGATCGTGCAAAAACTTGGCTTTCCTGCTAAGTTCAAGGTACTTTATCTCTCGATTCAAATATCAGATCGAATAGTATTTGCTTATTTTCATTTGCATTACGTATAAAACCTCCTTTGAGGCTAATAACAATAGATCTAGTTACATTTTGTAGGATTTCAAGATTCAGAATATCGTCGGGTCTTGTGATGTAAAATTCCCAATAAGGCTAGAAGGTCTTGCTTATTCTCATAGTGCTTTTTCAAGTGTAAGTGATTGATCTCTCACTCTCTTCGAGTTTCCTAATTAGGGGTGTAAAATGAGTTGTCGGCTCGTGAGTCAGCTCTAGCTCGGATCATATTTGAGCTAGTCAAGCTGGATACTTTTTAGCTCGTTTAAAAAACGAGCTGATGAGCTGAGCCGAAAACGAACTAGAGTTTAGGCGAACTGGCTTGTCAACTAAATACAAAAACATATATTTTTTTTCTATTTTTATATATTCTTTCCATTTATTAAATATTATTTAAAGAAAAATAATATATTATTATTATTTAAAGAAAAATAATATTATTATTATTTTCCTATTTCTACCGATTTAATATAAATTTATTAACAAATAAAGAAAAAATGATTTAAAAACAACTATTCTAAAAAATATGTTAATATATTTGATATTTTATTTAATATTTGATAAATTTATTTTCGAATGAGTATTTTTATATTTAATCAAATTAATGTTTTTATATTCAATATATTTTATTTAGTTTGTGAAAAAAAAACATATAATATTAATATATTATAACTCTTTTAAATTAAATAGTTGAGTTCACGAGCTAATTTTTTTTTGGACGAGTTAAAACTGAGTTGAGCTAAGATTTTCTAGATCGTATTGGAAACAAGCTGAGCTGAATCAGCTCGTATTTTGGCGAGTTAAACCGAGTCAATTCATTTTTCACCCTAATTTCAATTGTGAAAATGAAGTAATTATGCTGATGCGATTCTTTGGTATTGATTCAGTATGAGCCTGAGCTATTCCCTGGATTGATATATAGAATGAAACAACCGAAAATCGTTCTTCTTATTTTCGTATCTGGAAAGATTGTTATTACTGGAGCCAAGGTAAATATTATTACTTTTGTTCGGTACAATTTACATTTTTACTGTCTTAAATTTGTAAATTGAGAAGAATCTTTGAGGTAAATATTATCAGATGAGAGAGGAGACCTACACTGCATTTGAGAATATATATCCAGTTCTCACAGAGTTCAGGAAGATCCAGCAATAATAATAGTAAGTACATTTTCTACCTAAAATGAGATTAAAATCATATATATATATATATGTATTATTTTATAAATTATTATTTTCCATAAATTCTGAGATTTTTTTTTTGGTTGAATTCAAAGAAAGGCTTTCAAAGAGTGAATCACTTTGTGGTCTGATTGAGAATCTAAAGCCAAAGTGTAAATAGAGAAAGAAGAACAGTGGAGATCAACTCTGTGTTTTGTAATAACTAAGGATTAGCCTTTCAAGGATTAACAATGTTTTATGGTAAACTTCATTTTTAGTTATTGTTACGTCACTGAATGTAATTAATTTTATTTTTTTAAGACTAGAAAGAAATGGAATGGGTATTTTTTAAATATATTATAAATTTATAACGTATTAAAAGCATTTTTGAAATGTATGGTTCGGAAATGATGCGTTAAGAAGTAACTAATATGAACTTTTTATATATACAATTGTTTTTCAGAATGTCGCAACAATACTAAAATAATCACATTTTAAATTAAATATTATTTAATATACACGCCAATTATTATATTTATCATATATATATTGGTAGAAAAAATGGTATGTAACTAAGCTGTCCGCCTTAAAAGCGAAATTTTGGCATGATCGTGGTGCAATCGAGGTCGATCGTTTTTCAAGGTTTACACAGTAATTCCATCGAATGCGTGCACTCGCGAAGGAGAAAGATGGAATAACTAGATGACTCGTATGAAAATACTTGTGTGTAGGGGTACACAGCTAGGAGGAAAAACTAAGAGGGTATGAGGGTTGGAAAGCAAAAAATAAAGAAGAGGTTTCGGTTTTTGTTGTTATCCTTTCCCTTAGCTAAATGGCCTTTTTATAGGCTTACCGAGATGCTTCTGGGAAGTAGTTGTCGAAATGGCTCCATTAAATGTGGTTACCTCCGCAAGATAAGGTCACTTTGAAAGATTCTGTTGAATGGGCCTTTTCGAAAATAAAAAACAAAAAATATATCGATAGTGTAAAATCTGACCCAACTCCGCCCAGACGAGCGGACGGCGACAGCGGCGTCGTCGCGCTCGTGTGGTATTTTCTGGAAAACCTTCCTCAGTTTTAAAACCCCTTCAGCAACTCCTTTTGAATCCCATAAAACAACGGATTTAATATATAGTAATCAAAATATTTATTGAAAACCGATGTGGGACTTTGTACAAAAAGGCTAAAATAGTCATTTTTCAACAATCCTCCACAAATGACTATCACAATTTTAAAATATACGAGTAAAATGAATTATGTAGGAATTGAATTACTTAAGCATCAATATCTTTCAATTGAATTGATGCGTAGTGATGTGAGGCAACAACTTAAGCTAGTGGAAGTGAATTGCTTCTTGAACTTTCAAAAGCTTAAACTGAGACCCCCACAACATGTATCAATTCCTTGGTATTTTCTATTCCGTGATACAGTTACAATGCTTTTAAAGGCCATTCGTTTTATTTTTATCTTGGTTCTATGAGTGCTCTAGAAAGAAACTCAATTTTCTTTCACAGAAGGCGGTCCACCTTCACACTCATTTTTAATAATAACTTCATCAAGTCTGATATAATTACAGACCACTCAACAACAGAGCTATGAAGTTATTAAGTCCATAAAACTTCCATATCATCATCCATCAAGTATTTCAAAAGACCGCTCAACGTCTAGAGCCATGGAATAAGTCTTTTCGACTTACATCTTAAACATCCAGCAAGTCCTTCATAGTGACCTTATCTTATGACTAGAGTTATGGAATAAGTCTTTTCAACATAACCACTAGAGTTATGGAATAAGTCCTTCTGACTTTTATCTCAACATCTATAAAGTCCTTCATAGGACCACTCAACAATTAGAGTTATGGATTAACAACCACAATATAAGAATGAACTAATATGATGATCTCAATTCAACCCAGAGATTTAAGTCTCATTCCTTTAGAAGATTCTTGAATAATTCTTCTCGATAATCCTTTTGTTAAAAGATCTGCCAAATTCCTATCGGATCTCACAAACTATAAATCCTTTAAGAGATGTTTAACTGCTCCATATCTTATGCGAATGTGTCTTCTTTTACCGTTATACACATAATTCTTTACAACTCCAATGGCAGCTTGTGAGTCACAATGCAAGGAAACAAGAATATTAGACCCCTACAATGGAATATCTCCTAATAGGTTTTTCAACCATTCAGCTTATTGACCAGCTAATTCAACATAAACTTCGATTCCATATTAGACCAAGCAATACAAGTTTGTTTCGATGATTCCCACGAAACTGCTCTTCCACCTAATGTAAATACATATCCAGTGGTGGAACTCACTTCATCATTATCTATCACCCAATGCACATCATAATAACCTTCTAATACTGCAGAAAACTTGTTAAAATGTAAGCACAAGTTCATAGTCCCCTTAAGGTATTTCAATAATCGACGAAGTGTATTCCAATGTTCACTGTTTGGATTATGAGTGTATCTACTTAGTCTACTCACAACATATGCAATGTCTGGTCTTGTGCAGTTCATGAGATACATAACACTTCCTATAATCTTAGCATATTCAGTTTGTGAAACAATATCACCATTGTTTTTTTTAAGATTCATGCTTGGATCATAAGGAGTTCTTACAGGAAGATCATCAAAACAATCAAACTTCTTGAAAACGTTCTCAACAAAATGTGAGTGACACATAGAAAATCCATTTTCCGTTTTATGAATTTTAACACCAAGAATAACATCAGCTTCTCCTAAGTCTTTTATATAAGAATAACATCTCCTAAGTCTTTTATATCAAAATGAGATGATAAGAACTTCTTGGTATCAATGATGACTTCCATGTTTGAACCAAATATTAATATGTCATCAACATATAGGCATATGATCACACAATCAAATCCAAACAACTTAGTGTAAACACATGAATCTGACATATTCACTACATAGCCATGGTTTACCAAAGTACGATCAAATTTTTCATACCATTGTTTAGGTGTCTGCTTGAAACTGTAGAGGGATTTTCTGAACTTACACACTTTGTTTTGTTGTCCAGCTATGATGAATCCCTCTGATTGTTCCTTATAAATTTTTTCTTTTAGGTCTCCATTTAGAAAGGTTGTTTTCACATCCATCTGATATATTGTGAGCCCTCGAATAGCTGAAAGTGCAATAAGAGATCTAATGGTAGATATTTTAGTTACAGAGAATAAGTATCAAAATAATCAATACCTTTCTTTTGAGTATATCCTACTACCACTAGTCTAGCCTTAAATTTTTCAATTGACCTGTCTGGTCTAGTTTTCCTCTTGAAGATCCATTTACATTCAATGGGTTTGCTTCCTTTAGGAAATTCAACCAAATCTCATGTGTGATTCATTATTATTGAATCTAACTCACTCCTAATTGTTTCTTTCCAAAAACTAGAGTCTATAGACTTCAGAGCTTCTTCGTCGGTTCTAGGATCTTCATTAATCAAGAACATAGATACAAATTGTTCATCAATTTTGTCTGAATTATCAACTAGAAATGCAGTGACAAAATCAGAACCGAAAGCTTTTTCAACCCTTTTTCTTTTACTCTTTTAAGTTTTGTTATCATGCACTATCATAGATGATTTCTTATCCAAACCACTAATTGAATAAGATGTATCATCCTTTTTAAGAGAAAACTAAAAAGTTCAGCATTTCTAGATTCACATATTGAGTTATCATTCAAACACATGAACCTATATGCGCTACTATTTTGAGCATACCCGATGAATGTACAATCAAATGTTTTAGGTCCTATATTCGTTTTCCTAAATTCAGGAAATGCAACTTTAGCAAGACAACCCCAACTCTCAAATAATTCAAATTTGGTTTAAAACATTTCCATAATTCGTATGGAGTTTTATCTAGCTTTTTGTGAGGGACTTTGTTAAGAATATAACATGCAGACAATGCTGCTTCCCCCCACATATTATCAGGCATACCAGAACTCAATAACATAGCATTCATCATTTCTTTTAGTGTTCTATTTTTTTCATTTGGTCATGCCATTTTGTTGAGGTGTATACGATGTCTTAGTTTCGTGAATGATACCATTCTCACTACAAAATTCTTCAAGAAATTTCGCGCAATATTCACCACCTCTATCCGACCTAAGTCTTTTAATCTTTTTATCTAATTGGTTTTCTACTTCAGCTTTATATTTTAAAAACATTTGAGCAGCCTCATCTTTAGACCCTAATATATAAATTTTCGTATATCTAGAAAAATCATCAATAAATGAAATGTAATACTTTTTATCACCTTTGCTCAACGTGTTTCTAAAATCAGATAAGTCAGAATGAACCAATTCAAGTAATTTTGTGCTTCTAGAAGTAACATGTTTAAAAGGCTTCTTAGCATATTTTGCTTCAACACAGATAACACAATTTGAACATTCATTTTCGTTTGATGCGTTTATGAGTTGCATATTTTCAGCCTTTTAATAGAACCACATTTCTCCTAGTCTACCATGCCACACATTAACAGATTCAACGATATAAGCAGAATCAGAACTATTTCCATTAGCTAAAGCAGAAATAGTGTTTAGTATAAACAATACCTCAAACAAATAACCTTTTTCCCACAAAGTCCACATTCTTGGCTAAAATCACATTATCACCTTCATAGACAAGTTTCAAACCTGCTCTATTAAGCAAACTACCAGAGACTAGGTTTATACGTAGCGAAGGAATATACAACACATCATGCAATGCTAATGTTTTTCCAAACGTAAGTTTGAGGAGAATTTTTCCTTTACCAAGAACTCCAGTGGTGACAGAATTACCCATGAAGATGTTTGCACAATTGGCAGAGAGAACCTGAACTATACTAGAGGTCTCAGGTTCGAATCCTGCAATTTGCAACCCTTTTAATCAAAATCTTTACTCGTAACCATGGCTACCGTTCGTTCGTGCGCGCCGCCATCCGCCTGGACCGGGTTAGGCTGGGTCTGATTTTACACTATCGATATATTTTTTGTTTTTTGATTTTCGAAAAAGACCCGTTCAACAAAATCTTTCAAAGTAACCTTGTCTTGTGGAGATAACCACATTTAGTGGAGCCATCTCGGCAACCACTTCTCTAGAGGAAACCTCTTCTTCATTTTTTGCTTTCCAATCCTAATACCCTCTTAATTTTTCCTCCTAGTTGTGTAACACCTACACACAAGTATTTTCATACGAGTCATCTTACTATTTCATCTTCCTTCTTCGCGAGTGCACGCATTCTAAAGAGTTACTATGTAAACCTTGGAAAAACGATTGATCTGGAAAAGCGATCGGTCTCGGTTGCATTCGTACTAAAATTTCGCTTTCAGGATAATGATTATACCAAGACGTAACTTAATTATGTACCATTTTTTCTAACATATATTTATTGTTAAATTTTTATTTGAAAGAAATTATTATAATTCGTTGAGTACTATAGAATATCATTGTAATACACTTATAAAATTAAGAAAAAGATTTATATATCTTTTTATTTATTTAAAACAATTTTATGAATTTTATTTAAAAACCATAACAATTTATCCTGCATAGTAAAACCCTAAAGTAAAAAGACTATTCCAATGACATGTTTCCATCAAATAAAAACCATATAAGAAAGAACTCAACAGAGTCAATGTCTGAAACCAAAGAAAAACACAAAAGAACCAAAAAGAAAAACACCGAAATCGAAATCGAAATCTTTTGTCTTGACCTAAATCCCAAACTAAAACCCTTCCCCTTCAACAAAAAAAAACCCACACACACAGAGCCCCCACCCTGTTTCTCATATCATCTTCACCATCTAAGCTTTTACAAGGCAGGAACAAGAAGAAAAAACAAGAACCCATGTAAAGAAAAAAAGAGTGTCTGATCAACAATTTAAAAATCAAGAAAAAGAAAAATGAAAAACATAAAAGAAAACAACTTCTAGAGAGTGGTCAGATCCTAAAACCAGAATGTGTGTCAGCTTTTCCACGAAGCCCTCTCCTCAGTTCTGTTTGAATTTGTGTTCATTTCGGCAGTATAAGACACCATACATTCAGCAGCCGTGAACAGCACGGACCATGGTTCATTCTCCTCCTTGTGTTATGGTCAGGACCAAGGACTGCCGTGAACAGCACGGTAGAAGCTAACAATTGTTCGATATCGTCCCTACTTCAACAGCTGAAGCAGATTCCTTTGTCGTCTCAACGGTTTCTTTCTTCTCATCAGTAGTAGTTTTCCCTTCCCAGACCTGTTTTAGCATATTGTAATTTGAAATTAGATGGATGAAAGTAAACATAATTGCAGAATTTAATGGAATTAATGTTATCTTCTTGTCATACCTGCTTCCGGGTTTGCTGCTGTTGCTGTTGTTGCTTCGCCTTTTTCTCTAGAATCGTCTTTTGTCGAACCTCGTAGAACAAAAAATCATCCAAAATACATGTTTTGCTGTTATGCTCTTTGAAAATCTTGAGAATTTTCAAGCCTTGTTCCAGTTTGACCTAATATAATCCCACAAAGAGATCGTCATCCGCAGGCGACAAATGTCATGGCAAAGCGAGATACGATAATAATTCCAGAAATCCCGACTTACCTCTTGTGTGTCCCTACTGTTCGTAACGGGTTTATTCTCATTGTTCTCGAGGGTAATGTGTTTCAACAGACTGTTGGGCACATCCTTTACAATATGCCATTTCAATGGAAACGAGCCCGTCCACTTGTCTTGTTGCCAGTACTCGACATTTTTGTTAAAATCAACGGGTCCTATCATTTCAGCGAGCCCAACGAATTGTCCACTTGCATTTACCTGAATACATTATACGGGTCAATAACGTCAAGAAACGTATACACAAGACAAAATGAGTTCAGAATTCGGATACAGACCGAGAAGAGAAGAAACACTGGACAGCCGCCAGCTTTCTGTTGTGCTTCTTGATATGCAGCGTCGAGCTTCTTGTTTCCATTTGGGGTACTAGCCCAAACATTATATTTTATGCTCTTATGAATGTCATCTTCACTGTATGACTTAATCACATAGAACTTAGCATTTGTATAATGCTCGGGGAAATCTTCTTTGTTGTATTGTTCTCTATCAGGAACAACACACGTTTTGTCTGATTCTCCCGCATCAGTTGCGATAGATGTTCCAGTCTGACCCTTAACATCAAAGCCACTCTCTGACATGACTGTCTGGTTTTTTGGACCTTTGGCTCTAGGTCCCCTGTTGAGTTCATTTAACCCATCTATGTTTTCACTTCCATAGAAGTAATTGTTACCCCTTCCCCGGCCTCTGTATTTGTTATCTGTAGTCACCCATCTTCCATTTGTTCTTGAATCATACCCCGTCGAACCATATCCCATACCAGATCTTACTGTGTTACCATACTGACCGTATAATTTGCTTGGATACATCCTGTTGTAGTATCCCTGAGCCGTGCTAAATCCCATCATTGAAGCGGGCTGGTACGAACCCTGCAAAGAAAATAGGTTATGGTGTTATGTTGGACAGATACCCATTAAAGATAAAAAAAAAATACATTTAGGAACATATCATACCGTATAATGAGAATTTGATCGGTAGTTTTGGTTCCTCGATGAAGGTACAGTGTTAGCTTTAGAAAAAGATGATGCAACGCCACTTCCAGAGACAGGCCTTTGCACATCTGAAAACTTGGAGCCATCATGCCATGATACAGGAGCGTAAAACCCATCATAGCTAAACCTCGGATCTTGATAACCAGCAGTAAAACCTCCTCCTGGAGCACCATTCCCGTAAAAATTAGTGGAGTTAAACGTACCCTGGTTCACTGGTTTCACCTGAGCTGCTGAGCCATTGTTTCCTTTTACAATACTACTCTTTGAAGCAACAGCGGCAGCAGCAGCAGCAGCATTTGTACTATCTGCAGGGTGTGTCTTTTCATCAACAGCTTTGTTCGTATAGATATCCGCTTGGGAAGGAGCAGCAACAGAAGAAGCGAAAGGTCCACTGCTTGTTGTAAGTGGAAAGTAAGACGGGTATTGATATTGCTGAGCACCATACAATTGTCCATCACTACCAACAGTTGGAGCCGGACTCGTGGCTGGGGAATATGGATACGCTGCATACCCATATCCTTGCGGATATACAAGAGACCCGTTCTCTCCATAGATTCCCTGGAAGAAACATGCAGGCACCAATACCAAATTGTGAATAAAATGAGATTGTTATATGTCATAAACCAAACATTCAAGTGGTAAGACACTTACGGAAGTAATGTCAACACCTTCAGGATTTGTGTAACCTGTGTACTCGTTCCACTCGTGACCATTCCCATAACCTGAAAATTTAGATTATATGTTATCCAACTCATATATTTTCACGCAGTAATAGACTCGAGGAGAGAAATGAAGATCTAACCTCCAAAATAGTATGGCTGATAACCATTTGGAACATAACAAACTGAAGGGTCAAGAGCATCACTAGGGAGCAATGGCGTCAAAGATCGATCAAACGTTGGCACTTGACCATTCGAATCCACAGCTCCATACTGATAAACAGCAGTCTATACAGACAAAAACATCATAATATAGTATACAACAGTACCTAAACTGCATACCCAGATACAAAATCAACTGCTTCTTACCTTCTTCGTTGGCTCCGGGATCTCCAGAGTCTTTTTTTGTGAATCTAAGGACAATTTCTCCAGCAAATCAGAAGTTTCTGCAAGTAACATAAGTGAAGGAAACAAACAACATTTCTCTGGTATTGAAATGAAGCAAAACCACAACTTAATTTACACTAAATACCACAAATCTGCCATTAAAACTGAAACAAGCAAGAACTGAGGAACAAACATCTTCAGCTAATCTACCAATTCTCCTAATGGACATAATCAATTTCTTCAACTAAATTAGATATCAACACAATCTGGAAACTTCTAATCATTGCTTAGAACCCATCTCAAAGGTATTACAACTCTTAGCAATGGTAAGATGAAGATAAAACACAGGAAATAATACAAACCAAGGATAGATCGATTAAACTCTGATAAATCCACGCAAAACTATAATAAATCAAATTTCGGCAAAACCTAGATAACTCAGCTAGATTCAAGATCCAAACTTGCAGAAAATTCAGATCAAGAGAGTACAGAGAAACATAAATCAATAAAGAGAACTACGGAAAGGATACGGTCGGCGGAAGGAGCGACGGTAGACATTCGAACAGACTCTGGTATGGAGATTATATAGATCTTATCGGATCGGCGAAGCGACCAAGAGACGAAAAGGGATAGGAAAATCCAAAAATAAAAGATATAAACCCAGACCTCGAATCAGAAAAACCCAGATTGAATCTAGGGTTTAAGAGATAAATCGAGGAGGATTTGGGTCTGTCTGTTGGCCGCAGCCGCCAAGAGAAGGGTTTTTCTGCGGGGAAGACGAAAAGGGTTTTGTCCGTGTACCGTCGAGTGATTCAAATAGCTCCACGAGCTCTCATTTCCTAATTATTTTTTATTTATTTTCTATTTTATTTTTATTTTTTCCATAAAAATTACTTACTTCCTAAGAAATTTCCATTCGTCGAAAACCATGTGGTTTGCATTCGGTCGATTATTCGGAATTACCAATGAAAAAAAGTATATTTATATTTATATTAGGAAAATCACCATAATATAAATTTATATATAAAGGAAATATCTCCCATTTTATCTTTCTTAAAAAATAATTGATTTAAATTAAAAAAACGTAAAAAAATGTCCTTTTTCTTGTAAAACTTTATGTCTTTTGATAATATACAATAATAAATTTCCTTATTGGTTTTAAAATAGCTTATATTTATTTTTTAATATTTGCAATTGAAGGTTTCTACTGTTACAATGATACATTAGGAAAATCACCATAATTAACCAATATTTGATTATGTTATTGTGATAAGAAATATTCATGTTATATTTTTTTATTATTGGTTATTTCAATATTTGTTAATTTTTGAACTATTGAAACAAATATCTTAAAATTTCTACAATAAATAAAGTAGAAAAAGAGCTTCAACCAATAATTAAATATGAAAATGGGCCAAAAATTACTTGTAGACCAATAGGCCCATCCCGTTTTATAAATAAGGCCTGATCCGAACCCGAACCCGACCCGGAATAAGATCCAGAACCCGATTGTTACCTCCTGAAGTTCTAGAGTGTTCTAAGAAAAAAACAAAACACTACCAAATCCAACGGTCAAGATTTGATAGAAGCTTCAAGATCTAAGGGACCGTGTAGCCTTTATATCAAAAACCCAAACCTGAGAAGAATGTTAACACCTACTTCTTCTGCCTTTCGCTTCCTTATCCGGAACCAAAACCCTTCCGGCGAGAAAACCTAAGTGCCTCATCCGTCTCTCCGCCGTTCTCCGGTATGATTCCAGCCCATTTCGTATACTGTTCTTGTGTTGTTTTTGTGGTGCAATGTATAATCCTGTTTTTCGTGTTGTTGGAATCTAATTTCGCTTAATGACGATATGGGCATTCATAAAGTTATCCCTTACTCGATGAATGTTTGAGTATGAAAATGCTCTGCCTATTGTGTATTTTCTTCTTCCTTTTTGCAATGATTGATTAGTTTGTGTGGTTCAGATGTTGAAACGAGTGTGGTAATTTCATACTTTGTTTCGTTTCAATTTTCAAAATGAGGAGAATCCATATTGACTTTGAAAAATAGGGTTTAATTCAATGAAGGAATGATTTGTAATGCTCTTTATCTGTTGTTAAATGAACAGTGAGTGACCTGAAAATGGCGTCAACGTTTACTGCTACATCTTCTCTCGGTTCCATGATAGCTCCCAATGGCCATGTATTGGATAAGAAGCTATCATCTGTGACCTCTATCACTTCCAGTTCATTCCGGCGGAGGCAAAACGTGGGCCCCAGAAAGCTTCGATCTACCGTAGTATGTGCAGCCAAGGAGTTACACTTCAACAAGGATGGAACTGCTATCAGGAAGCTTCAAGTGAGTCTATGTTTCAATCATTGAAAATGGTGTCTTGAGATTTAATTGTCTGTGCTAATGATTTTGTTGCTGTATCAGACTGGTGTTAACAAACTGGCAGATCTTGTTGGGGTCACACTTGGTCCAAAAGGGCGTAATGTTGTTCTTGAGAGCAAATATGGGTCACCCAAAATCGTTAATGATGGTGTTACTGTTGCTAAGGAGGTATATTTCTTTATTTTTTTTCTCTCTTTGTTCAAATTAGTGGTGGCTAATCCAGATTATCCGGACCGATTCGAATCGGATCGACCTGAACAACCCGAATCGTTTTGAATATGTGTTACCCAAAGAATCCATATGGGCATTCGGGATTGGGTTCGGGTTGAATCCGAGGAACCCAACAACCAAATTTTAAAAATAAAATAAAAAAATAGAATTTAATTTTTTTAAAAATTATATAAACACTAAAAAAATACTAGTATATTTTATATATATATTTATGTTATATTTGATATTTTTATTTGTTTTATATTAAAAAACGAATTGTTTAAAGAATTCTAAAAACTGAATAATACCCGAACCCAAATAATTCAAACTATCCGAAAAACCCAAATATCCAAATAAAATTCGGATTATTTCGGGTCCAATACTTTTGAACCCGAACAACCTGAATACGAACCGATCCTGGATCGAAAACATTCGGATTCAATTCGGATACATTTTTTCAAAACCCGAGTGACCCGAACCCGAATCCGGATTGGTCACCCTAGTTCAGATGATTGATTTAGACTAAAGTATTTTTTTTGTAGGTTGAATTGGAGGACCCAGTTGAGAACATTGGTGCTAAATTGGTGAGACAAGCAGCTGCTAAAACCAATGACTTAGCTGGTGATGGTACAACAACGTCTGTTGTTCTTGCACAAGGTTTTATTGCTGAAGGAGTCAAGGTCTGTGTAGTAATTATTCTTTTGGTTCTTTCTTGTTCAATTCAAGGAATATTATGCTGACAAAAATGGAAATGTTTTCAGGTGGTAGCTGCAGGTGCAAACCCTGTATTGATCACTAGAGGCATTGAAAAAACATCTAAAGCTTTGGTCACTGAGCTTAAGAACATGTCCAAGGAGGTAAGAATGAGTAGACAAACATATCTTTGGTTCTTTCCATGGAAGGTTCTGTAATAGTGGTGGACATTTCGGTTCGGTTATATAAAACCGAATACCGAACCGAATTATAATCATTCGGTTCGGTTTGGGTATAGATAAAATATTCGATTGGGTATGAAAGTTAAAAAACTGAATGGATTCGATTCGGTTCAGGTATTAGCTGAATAACCGTGGATAATTGATTGGTTATAGAAATATATATAAATGATATTTATCAAATGAATATTTATTTAATATAATTAATAATTAAAATTAAATAATATATTATATTATAATTTGTAAAATATATAATTATTTGTAATATTTAGAATATTATCATTTATTTTTTAATTTTATATAATAAAATGATTGGTAAAATCGAAATAATCGAATAATAACCGAACAAATTATAGTTCAAGTTTTATTTTGGTTATAATATTTTATTGATATAACCGAATTGAACCGTTATACAATCGAATCAAACCGATTTAAATTCAATAATTGTTCGGTTATTGTTTGTTAAAACTAGAATAATCCATATCCATTATATCCGAACCGAAACCCGAAATAGCCAGAATAATAACCAAACAAGTTAGAATTTATGTTTCACTTTGGTTATGATATAACTGAACCTAACCGTTATACAACCAAATCAAATCGATTTAAATTCAGTTATTATTTGGTTATTTTGTTAAAACTAGAATAATTTGTATCCATTATATCCGAACTGAAACCCGAAATAGCCAGATCTAGTCCGTAATAAAGGGTTCTACTTGTTGCTATAGGTTGAAGACAGTGAACTTGCAGATGTTGCAGCAGTTAGTGCAGGGAACAATTACGAAGTAGGGAATATGATAGCAGAAGCAATGAGTAAAGTAGGTCGTAAAGGTGTAGTAACTCTTGAAGAAGGAACAAGTGCCGAAAACAATCTTTACGTCGTTGAAGGAATGCAATTCGATCGTGGTTACATTTCTCCATACTTTGTTACCGACAGTGAAAAAATGTCGGTTGAATATGAGAATTGTAAATTGCTTCTTGTCGACAAGAAAATTACAAATGCACGGGATCTCGTTGGTGTTCTTGAGGACGCCATTAGAGGTAGCTATCCGATTTTGATCATTGCAGAGGATATTGAACAAGAAGCATTGGCAACTCTTGTTGTTAATAAGCTTAGGGGTACATTGAAGATTGCTGCTCTTAAAGCTCCTGGCTTTGGGGAGCGTAAAAGCCAATACCTTGACGATATTGCCATTCTAACCGGAGGTAAATATAGTGCATGTTTTTTTTTTCCAGAATTTTTTGTTTGAGTTAAAATTAGAGTTTAAGTTTTAATTTGGAATCATATTTTAAATTTTTTGTTTGATATTTTCAAGAGTTTAGTTTGTTTGTTTAGATCTAAATTTTAAGTTTAGTTTAGTTTTTTCTTAAAATTAGAGTTAGAGTTAAGATTTTTGTAAGAAAATTATCAAAATATATATTTTACATATAAATTATTTTTATTAATTTCATTTAAAAAATTATAATGATTATAATAATAATATTTATTTATAAGTTATATTTAAAATAATTTAATATATTTTTAAAAATACAAATTCATCATATAATATTAATCATACAATTTAATAAAAATTATCAATTTTGATATTTTTAAGGGTATTCTAATAATTTATATATGTTGGATTCGAAATCCGAGTCAGAATGTTTCAGCTTCTAAAGAATTGTGATTCAAAGTTCGAATCTAGACTTTCAGTTTGGATTTCAAAATAAAGTTGATCAAGCAAATATAAAATTTTAGTTCTAATTCAAGGTTTTACAAAAGGACATGTCCATATATACACGAAGTTCTACAAAAGAACATGCCCTTGTATACGCGGATATTGAATTGTGGTAAGTTTATGCATCATATATAACCTCGTTCAATTGAGTGCAGGTACTGTAATCAGAGAAGAAGTTGGTCTTTCTCTAGACAAAGCTGGGAAAGAAGTTTTGGGTAATGCTTCTAAGGTTGTGCTTACCAAAGAAACAACAACTATTGTGGGTGATGGGAGCACTCAAGAAGCAGTAAACAAACGTGTCGTTCAGATTAAGAATCTTATCGAGGTATATTTGCATGTCGAACAGTATAAAATACAAGGGTGGGCTCGGGTCGGGTATTCGGAAATTTTAGGGTATCCGAACTCGAACGGGTATTGTTTTTTCTACCTGAACTCAAGTTTCTGACATGCGGTTACCTGAAAAATTGGTCGGGTATTGCAAGTATCCGAACCCGAAACTTTTAAATGTTAGATTATATATTGGTTGGGTCAAGTTCAAGTTCGATTTCGGGTGTCAGCCATATCAAGTCTAACAATAATGGCATTTTCGTAATTATCATAAAAATCAAGGGTTTTGTGTAAATTAATATATATATTCGGGTACCTGTGAAAACCCGTTTGTGAAAGTGAAAAATTCAAGGGTTTAATAATTTTATTACTCGTATCTGAACCTGATCTCGGGGTTTGAGACGGGTTAATTGGCGTAGGTACATAACATTGTTATGTTTGTGCAGCAAGCGGATCAAGACTACGAGAAAGAAAAACTAAACGAGAGAATTGCAAAGCTGTCGGGTGGAGTTGCTGTGATTCAGGCAAACATTTTAAACCACATTGGCATAGTTTAATATCTTATTTTCGATTCGATAACGTTGGAATGATCTTTTGTATCTTCCTTAAAGGTTGGAGCGCAAACTGAGACGGAGCTTAAGGAGAAGAAGCTGAGAGTTGAAGATGCTCTTAATGCTACAAAGGTGAGTTTTCTTTCGACAAAATCGATTGTAATTTCGCTAGTAGCTTTTGTATTTACGTGTGCTCGGACTTATTTGAGTAAGAAATTGATCATCTTTACGTTCTCGGACTTATTTGAGTAAGAAATTGATCATCTTTACGTTCTCGGACTTATTTGAGTAAGAAATTGATCATCTTTTCGTTCTCGGACTTATTTGAGCAAGAAATTGATCATCTTTTTGTTCTCGGACTTTTTTGAGTAAGAAATTGATCATCTTTACGTTCTCGGACTTATTTGAGTAAGAAATTGATCATCTTTTCGTTCTCGGACTTATTTGAGTAAGAAATTGATCATCTTTTCGTTCTCGGACTTATTTGAGTAAGAAATTGATCATCTTTTCGTTCTCGGACTTATTTGAGTAAGAAATTGATCATGTTTTCGTTCTCGGACTTATTTGAGTAAGAAATTGATCATCTTTTCGTTCTCGGACTTAATTGAGTAAGAAATTGATCATCTTTTCGATCTCGGTCTTATTTGAGTAAGAATTTGATCATCTTTAGGCTGCGGTGGAGGAAGGTATTGTTGTTGGTGGTGGTTGTACTCTTCTTCGGCTTTCATCTAAGGTTGATGCCATTAGGGATACTCTTGAAAACGACGAAGAAAAGGTAATCAACCCTCTTACTAAATTATTATAACGTTTCTAGACAAACTAGACGGTATATATAGAGAAAAAAGGACAATATATAGATACATAAATACTAACAAAGATTATTATTCAAAATCTTTAATAATATCATTCGTTGATCCTTGGTCCGAGTCGTTTATGGTTGAGACCAAGACGGTATCTAATCATCTTCGAGCCCCCAACTTTCGTTCTTAATTAATAAAAACATCTTTGACAAATGCTTTCACAGTTCGTATTTCATAAATCCAAAAATTTCACCTCTAACTATGAAATACGAATGCCTTCGACTGATCTTGTTAATCGTTACTCCGATCCCGAAGGCCAACAGAATAGGAATCGAAATTCCATGATGTTATTTCGTGCTAATGTATCTTAGATCGTTGGTTTGCTTTAAGCACTCTAATTTGTACGAGATTTGTCGTATTTATTGAAAGAATATATTCAGTCTAGAAGGACGGTTGGATAGACTAATGACGGCCGAACCTCTAGAGCAAATGTCTAGAGAAAATCAGGACGTTTAATGGCCGATTGTGACGATATTTCTTGAGATTTGGATCATAGGTTGGAGCGGAAATTGTGAAAAGAGCATTGAGTTACCCGCTGAAATTGATTGCTAAGAACGCTGGCGTCAACGGTAGCGTTGTCAGCGAGAAGGTATAACATAAACTGAAACTCTTCACACACTTTAAACTCGATTCCATCGATACTTGAAAAAGCTTCCATTGTAATTGTTCTTTAGGTACTTTCCAATGATAACCCGAAATTCGGATACAATGCTGCAACCGGAAAGTATGAAGATCTTATGGCTGCAGGCATCATTGACCCGACAAAGGTAAGTTCTTTAAACGATAAATTATTCCGAATATTCTTAAATTCGAATTTATTTATCTGATGGACGACGATTCATCGCGATCCAGGTCGTTAGATGTTGCTTGGAACATGCGGCCTCAGTTGCAAAGACATTCTTGATGTCCGATTGTGTGGTCGTTGAGATCAAAGAGCCTGAGCCCGTCCCCGCGGGTAACCCAATGGACAACTCAGGTTTGTTTAGACATTCAAAGTGCGGTTATTACACGAACTGTTCGTTACGATCAAACCCGATGAAACCCATGTTTTGTCTTTGAAAATTGCAGGATATCCGTACTGAGAGGGATGAGAAGAACCCTAATAATGTTGCAGACAAGATAGGAGAATCTCCCAATGAGAGTAGCTCTTTGGGATGCGGATTCATATATAACTTGCAGAAAAAAAAAATTGTATGCAAGTGTGATGATTTTGAACTTGAGATTGTGCTCATTTGAATCTAAATTACTTCCATGACAATTTTGAATTTGAATTCCTAATTTAGAAAAAAATACAAACTTTCCATATATATATATGTATATATATAAATATAAAAGATCTTGAAGCCAAACCAAGAGTTGAATTATTAAAACATACAAATACTATTGGGATATACAACAACTACTCGTTCTCACATATTTTATTATTATATTTTTCGTTATTCTAGTTTTTTTTAATCACGTTTTGTATTTTTTTAATTTGATTTTTTTTAATCTACTCGTTCTATTTTTATTTCTATTTATATTCTATTTATATCTATATAAAGATTTGTATTATTTTATTTTCAACGTATCAATAAGAAATCTTTTTACAATATGATTTGTCGTATCAGGGAGTGAAGTAATGTAAGAACAAATGATGACAAAAGATAGAACTTTACTACTTGAGGAAGCCGAATAAGGATTTGATGGCGTTGATAGCATTTTCGTTGATGAAAGATTCATCGAAATTCTTTAACATCTTATTGAACTCCTCGGTTTTTCTGATGTTTGCAAGATCTGGATCAGTTCGAATTCGCTGCAAAAACGTTAAATCAATGTCAAAACCAGTATTCGAATATGAAACATCAAACTGATATTTCTCGGATTCACCTTGAAATCTTCGTATCCTGATTTCAACGCATCTTCTAAAGCCGAAAGACCAGCTTTAACCTATAAGAAAATATCGAAAAGCTTGACGGGTTTAACTCGGTTTGACGAAAATCTAATTGCGGAAAAACTGTATATATACCTGATTGAGTTTTGAATAGCAGCAAGCAACATTGTAGCTGGCCACTGAAGCTTCTTCAAGACTTGGTCTAGACCCTAATACTGACTCAAATTTCTCCAATGCCTCCTCATATTTACCACCCCTTTGTTGATTTTATCGAAAAGACGAAACATTTCAGTTTTGATGGTTTGGTTGAATCTCAGAAATGCAAGAATTCGGCAAAAAAAAAAAACCGAACATCATTCGTAATTTGTCTGAAGATCGGATCTTTACATTCATGTTAACCATCCGTCTAGATGACCATTTAAAGCATCTATCTTTTCTAACCATTTTTTTCAAGGCATTTGACGGCTACTAGACGGTCGTTTAAGCGGACTAGATGTCCGTTAGTCAATTTAAACGTATTTTTAGACGATCTGATCATTTCTAAACATTCATCTATAACGAATATATTCTTTTAATAAATAAGATAAATCTTGAAAAATAAAAAAATTTAGAGCTCGAAAAATTTATAACTTCTATCTTCTTTTTTATGAATGTAATATTTATAATTATAAATAATAAATATGATTATTTAAAAAATAATAATATTTACTAGTATTTATTTTCGTCTAATCTGTCTAGAGATCGTCTAGATGCTATATGTTAGATATCATTCCACTAACGCTTAGCGTTTTTCTACATCATGAGAGGATTGAGACGCACCTAGAAAGTAAAAGTCCATCACGAAGATCTTGCTCCCGTTGCTGTTTTTGCTCTTTGATCCTCAAGTAGTTTTGCATCTGAAGTTATAAGCCACATGTTCGTCCGAATTATTTTCAATCAAAGAAAAAAACAATGAAAGTTCTCAAATTTTCATCAAACATTGAAACCAAAGTTTGAAACTCACTTGAATTTCCCTCACTCGGCTACTAATGAAGCCAGCGTTCCTCTCGATCCTAATAATTTCCTTCTCCGTTAATTCACCAGCATCATCTACCTTACCTGAAACACGATGCACATAGCAAAGATTTTTATGTTATGTTATGATGTTCCATATAGGTCATAACATGGACCATTTATTCATATATATGGGTTTAGACAATCTGAACTCTTAATCAAACTTTTGGATATAGTTAGATATAAGTTCAGTTGACATGATATTAGAGTATGATTCGAATCAATTTGAATATTTTGAGGATGAGTCTCCGATTGTGATGTGCACATTCTAGGATTGGCCTGGATGCGAATGATATTAAGTTGTATTGTCTTAAATCGGTTAGAATATGAATATTCTAATTTGTAAAATGAACCATTTACTCGTATATACGGTTTTATACAACCTGAACTCTAGATCAGGTTTTTGAGTTAGATAGACATAAAATTCATTTGACATGATACTAGAGTATGATTCGTATCAATTTGAATATTTTGAGGATGAATACTCCGATTGTGATGTGTACATTCTAGGAATGATATTAAGTTGTATTATCTTAAATCGGTTAGAATATGAATCATCTCATTTATAACATGGACCATTTGCCCATATATATGATTTTAGACAACCTAAACTCTACATCAGGTTTTTAGGTTAGATAGACATAAAGTTCATTTGATATGATATTAGAGTATGATTCGACTCAATTTGAATATTCTGAGGATGAGTCCTCGATTGTGATATGTAGATTCAAGGATTTGCCTAGATATAAATTATATTAAGTTGTGTTGACTCGCATCGGTTAGAATATGAATCATCTAATTTATACTCTTTTTCGACCCAGTTTGAATATTCGGATAACGGACCTCTAATTGTAATGTAGGGATTCAAGGATTGGTCTGGACGTATAAATAATTTATGATATGTTGTCTCACATGGATTAAAACATAAACCATAGAGTTATATGTTTAACTCTAAAATTGTAAAAATAATTTATATATTGAATTAGATCTAAACCCATATTTGATATTATACAGAGAGATGGGCTAAGGATTCAACAAACCGTATCGTTTCTCCATTTTCATGAGCAATGGACCGATTCTTTGACGGATTGTGTACATAGTCCTACCGTACTCCGCGGCAGGCCAAATTTCTGTCCCAAATACTGCACTGCATTCAGTTTCAAGGTCTTGAGAACATACATTAGTAAAATACACATATAAAAGAACCTAAAACACATAAATGACTCATCTTTAAAGAGGGCAGGGCACATAGAAATTATACTTATGAATGACCAAAAAATTTGTTGAATTTTCACTAGATAACACATTTCTATGAAATATTAAAGTTCATCATGTTATTTTTAAATAAAAATAAAAATGAAATCTTATGGTGTCATCGCTTGTAAGGCATTGAATCGGCTAAGAAGGAAAATAGTTACTTGCGGTGAAAGATATCAAAACCTAGCCATTGGTCTAAGATAAAACAATATTAATTAGTTTATGTTCTTTTAGAGAATTTTTTGTTTGATTTTAAAATTAGAGTTCAAATTTTAATTTGGAATCAAATTTTAATTTGGAATCAAATTTTAATTTGTTTGTTTGATATTTCAAAATTAGAGTTTATATCTAAATTTTAAATTTTGTTTAGTTTTTTCATAAAAATTAGAGTTTGAGTTAAGATTTTTATAAGAAATTACCAATATATATATTTTACATATAAATTATATTTATTCATCATATTTTTTAATTTCACATAGAAAAATTATAATTGTTATAATAATAATTATTATTTATAAATTACATTTAAAATAATTTAAATATATTTTAAATAATACAAATTAATCATATATAATATTAATTATACAATTTATAAAAATTATCAATTTTAATATTTTTTTAAAAGTATATTAGTAATTTAATTTTAGAATTGAAATCCAAACGCTGTAAATTTTAGTATCCAAAAAAATTACATTCAAATCCAAATCGAAATTTTGAATTTGGATTTCAAATTAAAATGTACCAAATGAACATAAAATGAAATGAGGAAAAGACAAACCTTGTGGCAATAACCTTATCTCCGACGGTGAATTTTCCGGTCTTATCGGCTGATCCACCGGGAAAGATAGCATCAATGTAAGTACCACGATCTCTTCCCTTTCTAAATTTCAGACCATAAGGCTGTTCGATCTCCACCTCATACTCTTCATACTTCTCTTCTCCACCTTCTTCTTCATTTTTAGCCGCCTCCGCTGCTGACTCAGTCTCCGACGCTTTCACGGCCAAATTCCGGCGTTTCACGGCCAAATTCCGGCGTTTCACGACATGGGTATTGCCTAAAGAACCCGGAGAAGTTAAAAGGAACAAACTTTTGATGGAAATAACATTGGGTTGAGTGATCAAACAAGGGTTTTGTTTGTTTTGCTGTGTTCGAGGTAATGAATGGGAAGAATACAGTGATGGGTAGCTGCTCGGAGCTAAAGACATGGTGGGTTATTGTCTGAATTAGGTTTTTTTTTTTTTTTTGCTTCTGGTTTGGAGCTCAGACAGAAAGCCAAAGCGGTAAAGATTGGTTGGATTGTCAGTTTATTGCAATTGGTTGGTTCATCTGAGAGGTCAGATTCGGATTACAAGTTTGAGTGACTAGTGGCTCTGATGAGGCCTTGTGTTTAGTCCAAGTACTTTCTTATTATGCCACGTGTCCTCTTTTAATGTATCCATACCAATTTTCGAAACCGGTTCCGGTCAGGAGGTCGTTCGACGGCCGATCAGTTTTTTCGTTAGTAAAAGGTAAAGCTCCTATTTTCTCTAAATTTACCTATTTTACCTATTTTTTTTTTCTATGTTTCGCATTCATCTCATATTTTGGTCAATATTTTATTCTCTTTCAAGTTTAAAAAATTTGTCTATAATTCTCTCCGTCTAAAATTCTGTTAGAACCATCAATTTTAATCCGATTTTTGATCTAATTTCGATCCGATCCGATCCGTAATTAATTTTGACACAATTTATATTCATTTTGACCCAGTATAAGTGTAATGTTGACTCGGTTTAGACTCAATTTGGATCCAATTTAGACTCGAATTAAACCATAATTTGAAACAAATTTTGATCCGGTTTATGCTCAATTTAAACCAGAATTTGAAACAAATTATGACCCGATTAAGGCTCGATTTTAACAAAAATTTGGATCCAATTTTAATTTTACCCGAATAAAATCAAAATCAATATCAATTTTAGCCAAAGTAAACTTTAATTTAAACAAAAACAATTTTTATCGACTTTTCGATTTTGACCTAAATTTTTACCGATTTTTCAATGCAATTTTGAGTAATTCGGGTTTAATCGAGTGAAACTTAAATAACACCGAAACTGCAATCAAAATTGCATCCAATTTTGAATTTCACCAGATTAAACCATAAATCAATATGAAATTTGAACTTAACTAAATCGAAATTTAAATAAAAACAAATTATTTTCCTTTTATCGAATTAGAATCAAATTTGACCAAATTGTGACTCGAATTTCGGTGCAATTTTGAGCGATTTGGTTTTTAATAGAGTAAAAATAAGAATTGAATCAAATTTGTACCGAATTCGGGTCAAAATTACAACCAATCTTGATCCGATCTTGATTTTCAATCGATTAAAACCCGAACCACTCAAAGTTGCATCAAAATTGGGTCAAAATTGCACTCAATTCGAGTCAAAATCATACCAACTTCGGGTTAAAAATCAAACAAACCGATAACAACGGTTTTTATTTAAAATTCAGTTTAATTTTATTGAATTTCATATTGATACGGGTTATAATTGGATGAAAATCAAAATTGAGTCAAATTTGTACCAAAATCGAGTTAAAAGTTATACCAATTTCCGGTTAAAAATCGAACAATGCGATAAAAATCGGCTTCTATTTAATCTTCGATTTAATTTTGTTGAATGTCATATTGATTCGAGTTTTAATTGGATGAAAATCAAAATTGGGTCAAAATTGTACCAAATTCGACTGAGAATTATACCAATTTCGGGTTAAAAATTGAACAAATCGATAAAAATCGTTTTTTATTTAAATTTCGGTTTAATTTTGTTGAATTTCATACTGATTCGAGTTTTAATTAGATGAAGATCTAAATTGAACCCAAATTATGGTTAAATTTGAATCTAAACCAAGTCAAAATTGAGTCTAAACCGGGTCAAATTTAAACCCAAATTATAGTCAAAATTGATCCTAAACCGAGTCAAAATTATGTCTAAACCGGGTCAAAAATTAACCTAAATCGGATCAAATTTGAGAGATTTAATGGAGTTTAAATGGAAGAGGTTATAGGCAGATTTGGAAAACATGAGGAAAAATAGGATGAATAAAAACATGAGAGGGGAATAGGCAAAGTTGGTAAATATGAGGGGGAAATAGGAGTTCTACCCTTAGTAAAATTGATTTTTTAGAAAAATTCTTTTCTAAAAATGTTGCTTTGGTATTTAGAAAAAATTGCAAACTAAAATTGTTTGAAATAATTCAATTTTTATTTTACAATATCCAAACTTTAAAGAGTTATAAAAAATATATTTCATCATCAATAAATGAAATTTTTTAATGAACTTGTTAGAATACAAGGATTAAGTCAACAAGCTCAAAGATTGAATCAAACAATCAGAAGGATCAAGATCAAATTTAGAAGTTAAAACAACTCAACAACATAACAACTTTGACCTAAAATCTAGCAAGTCAAAGAACAATCTTATAGACCTGTTGGAATGATATTAAAAGGAGATGCACAACAATAAAGATACAACCCGTGAGAGGGAGGAAAGAAAAGCTAAGTGCATTTATACATGTAAAACCAAACGAGTTGTTCATAACGTGTTAATAAATTCGATACAATTAAGTGTATTACGTTGATGAGTGAGAGACTCACGAATTAGACATAAATAATTCAATCTAGATACTAACCATCGATCGATCATTTGATTAAAATCGAACGATTTTTTATAATTATGTCGTTTCTTTTCAAGTGCATATATAGAAATACAAGTTCTACATAATACTGAAGAGATTATAAGAAATTATGTCATTATACATTCCATAGTTTCCATCGAGATAAAAATATATTAGCAAAAACAAATAAATACATTTATCCAATTTTAAAATTGATGTACGTACTGATAGTTATATGTCGATTATATAATATTAGAAAGTCTTGGGTCGTTGTGTAATTACTATAAGTAAAATATATGTCGAATAGGCTGAAAATAATATAATTTGGAGGGAAATAGATTATTTTAAAAATATTTAATAGAAAAATTAACGGAAAGTTAACGGAGGGAAATAGGATGAATTTTTAAAGTTCAGTGAGAATATGATGAGTAACGATAATTTAGGGGGAATCGGATGAATAGGAAAATTCAGGGGAGAATAAGATTAAAGTGATAAAATTCAGGGGGAAATATGTTGTTTTTCTAATATATAAACCGAGAAAAACAGTGTTCTCATAAGATGATTCAAAATTCGAGAATCAAACACTATTCTCTCTCACTTGCACGATATTTTGGTAGAAAACCGTTCATCTCCTCATCCGCACCAAGAGTTGAAAGCAGTCCCCGATCTCAACGTGGATAAACGTAAAAGGATCATATGTTCGTTCCTCACATCCTCTTCGATCAGATTCATCAGAAACAGTTAATACGAGAATCCATTCTTCGTGTTTTTGATGAAAAACTCCGAACCCAATCCAAACGTGACTAAATCGCATATTATGGGTTGTAAAATACGCTTCCGCACCCTTGTAGAAACCCAACACATACAACCCAGAAGTGTATTACTCAACAATGGTTGAAAGAGAAAGCTCCTCTGCAAATCCAATGAATCTTTTATTATCCCTACTCCAACAAACTTTCAGGTGAAGTTCCGGTGAACTTTTCTCAAGAAAAAACAATTTTCCCGCAAGTTTCCTCGGAACTTAACCAACTTCAACAAAATAGAAGACCTGAATCTCCACGACAACCAGTTCACGAGTAAATTTCCTCCCGAACCAAAGCCTCGAGATATATATACTCTCTGCTAAACCTGTCAACTAATATGTTTTCAGAATCAATTCCTCTTCAATATGAAAACTAACAAGTCTAAAAAGAAACTCAATGTTTCATATATAATAACCTAACCAGAAACATATTCATCGAGTTCGAAGATCTAAAGATCATGAAAATCATATACCTTTCACATAATCCCGCCATTTACGCCAACAACAGAGTGCTGAGCAAAAGTGGGGATGCATTCTTTACGTCGGATTCTCATTAGATCTATGTTAAGAGTCCCACATTGCTCATTAGTGGAAATGACTAATGTATTATAGGACCCATTAATGAGCAATATGGCACTCTTAACAGTTTAGCTGCATCTTATTTACGGCATGTTCTTTTGTAGAACTTTGAGTCTTTTGGTAAAAACTCAAAGTCTCAACTCGAAAACTTGAGTCGTAATTTTTTGGATGTTGAAATTTTCAGCGATTTGACTCGAATTTCAAGTCCAAAATATCTAATTTATTAAGGTAACCTTTAAAAAATTTTCAAAATTGATAATTCTTATCAAATTCTATAACTAATATTATATATAATTAGTTTATAATTTTTTAAATATATTAAATTATTTTAAATTATACTTGTAAATAATAATAGTAATAATTATAATAATAATCATTATGTGAAATTAATAAAAATAATTAATTAATATAATTTATAAGTAAAATGTATATTTTGGTAATTTTCCTATAAAAATCTTAATTCAAACTCTAACTTTTTATGAAAAAACAAAACTAAACTTAAAGTCTAAATTGAAACTCTAACTTTGAAATGATCAAACAAACAATTTTTAAATTTGATTCCAGATTGAAACTTAAATTCTAATTTCAAACTCAAACAAAAAATTCTCCAGAAGAACATACCCTTAATAGCAATATGGAGATTTCCAAGTCCAACAATATGATTCTACTTAAAAAGAAAGAAATGGTAACCTTTTGATTTCAAGCTTTCTCTGTGCAATGAGAATACTGATGTCCATAACTCAAAGCTTGCTCTGTTGATGAACCTAACAATAAGCATGAAAGAGCATATCTCGAAGAAAATAGTTACGAAATATTATATATCTTCGTAAATCAAATAAAAAAATAGTTAAGTAGAATACAAAAGTTGCTTATTTTTCCATCATAATAACGGAAAACAACTTCGATTACCTTTGCATATTTCAATCTTCGGTATGAACTGTCATAGGTTGAACCAAAGGCAAAGAGCGATTGAATTCTTTTTTGGATTACTTTTCTTCCCGAAGATATTCTTTTTATGAAATCATTCTTTATAATGGATTCGATATAAGCAAGATTTAAGACGAGAGAAGATGTTGAAACTATAGATTGATCATATAGAGAAACGAATGAAATAGAAAACAATACTTCGATATTCTCACATGAGAAAAAGAATGGTGCTTTGTTGAATTGAAAAGCATCGAATAACATCAATTGAGTTAAATCAAAATGGCTGAAAAACGAAAGATTCTATATATATATACCGCCATGAAGATGGTTTCTAATTCGGGAGTAACAAAATGAAGTAAGCCAACTACGAAAGTAAGCTTCTTCGTAAATTATTTGCTCACCTTACAACTTTGACCTATCATAAGATAACGCAAACGCAGCTTTTACCACCATCATAGCCGATATCTTCTTCTTCACTGCAAATACACGAGGAAAAGAACCTCTCAATGGTAATTCCAACCAATTTGGATTCAAAAAATGTAAATCCTTTCGTCTCTAAACGTAATTTCAATCTGAATCTAATCAAATCAGAGACTAGTGGATAACATTCTCACAATTTTAAAGCCATTTGCAGAATGTTATAATAAGTTGTCCCACATCAGCTAGGACATGAAGTTTGGATATGTATATATGATGTGGGCAACCCTATAACTCTTGAGCTAGCTTTTGGGATTAGTTAGACCCAGCCAATATTTGACATGGTATCAGAGCCGGGTTCGTCCCGATTTGAATATACCGATGTTGGGCCCTTGATTACGAGTCTGGGCGTGAGGGAAATGTTATGATAAGTTGTCCCACATCAGCTAGGACATGAACTTTGGATATGTATATATGATATTGCGCAATATTAGTTAGACCCAGTCTATATTTGACACAGAACTAACAAGAACTATATCACTGATCTATTGCAATGATCCCTAGATTTGAGAACTGTAATTTCATATTCCTAGTTGTATCACAATTAGAACACAATGAACAACAACAAAAATGAAGAAATTAAACAAATAAAAACTTACCTAGGCTCAAATTCTCGGATCTCAGCAAGCTCTTTGCCCATCAAATCCACCCATTGAACCTTTTTCTTCTCTGTAGAACCCAAATCTTCCTTTTTTAAACTGCTCTTCAGAACAATTCCAGCACCTTGATCTTCTTCTTCTTCTTCTTCTTCCTTTTCATCTACCTTACACTCTTCTCTAACCTCATTTTCATGATTGCACATGGTTTTGGATGAGTGCTCGGTTGGCATATGGTCATGCTCTTCGGGCTATGTCCTACAAGTGCAAGCTCGGTCGTGCTCTTTCTCATGCTTTGCCGTGCTCTTCAGAACAATTCCAGCACCTTGATCTTCTTCTTCTTCTTCTTCTTCCTTTTCATCTACCTTACACTCTTCTCTAACCTCATTTTCATGATCATTCACATGAGCAATATCTTCATGGGTATCAATTAGATCATCATTTACTGAAACAACAGTTGTGGAAGACACTTGAGGCGTGTTCTCCAACTTCAATGAACCTGTTGTGTATATGTGAGGAGATGGCTTACAGAAACAGATGAAAGAAGGGCACTGGATCTTACGCAGTAAAACCCTCATCAATACATATGTTGGGTCTTTGAAACAGCTGATCATCAATTATACCCTCCAAATCTTTTCCTCAAAGTTCACACCTTTTTTACCCAATTGATGTACCCAGATGGAAAAAATCCAGAATCTTCAAGTAACAGCAACGCAGAAACAGTTTGATTCCAAGTTTATGAGAATAAGAAGAAGAAGAGTCGATAATATATACGTCTCTCCTTCTCTCTCTCTCTCTCTCTCTCTCTCTCTCTCTCTGTCTTGTTCTTCAGTAGAACCCTAAGACGACAAATAAAACACTGATCAGATGAGAGAAACAGACAAAATGACAGAGCTTGAACAATACTAATGAAAATTGGAAAAGAACAGATCTGCCTTTACAATAACAATCATCCATCCATGAACGGAAGATTGTGGAGGAAATAAACTAAAAAGGAAAATACCTTTTTTCCGAATTGGGAGAGACAGAGAGATTTAAAAACCCTTGATTTTGATTCTCATGGAGAAGAAGAAGAAGATGAAGAGGATAATGATGAACTTGTTTTGTACACTGTTCTTTAATATTCCCTTCTTTGCTTAATTCTCTGAGAATTGACAAGAACCAACCAGACTCAAAACTGGACAAAGAAAAAAAGAAGAGCTTTTTCAATGGCTCCAAAAAGGCAAGTTCTTTTTTTCTTTTTTTTTCTTTTTTACTTGAAAGGTAACTGCCCCTGAGAGAAATATGGTGGATTCCCTCTGTATTAATTGTATTTTTAAAATTATTTAATTAACAAGGTTATTTATTCCATAGATAATAAGTTACCATCTTTTACGATTTTTACTCTCATGTATACATGCATGTGTATATATATATCAACAAAATACTTATAGAACTCGAATCCGTACCATCGATTTCTTTAACAAAATTATAATAATTACTAATATTATAAAATAACTATTGCATAATTTATATTTTTAGTGACAATAACCTAAATTTAACATTTTTGTACTTATAAAGTATTTTTAGATAAACAGTTATTTTTTAGAGAATATTATTATCTAAAATTGTTTAAGATAATTACAAAATATTTATTATAATATTTAAAGTTATTTTTATATATGATTTTTATTTTTATAATTTTAATCATAGTCAAAATTAATATATTTCTATGTTATCAGTTGTATTTTAAAATAAATTTTTGATTAAATGATACTAACCAAGAATTTTCAAATAACAAATCATTATAGGATTTCTCTCTTTATGATAACTCAATTTATATAATCAAATTAAGAAATTTTCTACGTTATCAGGTCTATTTTTCTCTATAATTAATCAACAAATCATGTAAAGTTTAGGTTTATAATATAAAAAAACTCTTTGATCCCTATGATGAGGGAATGGCTTTGCTTTTGCAATATAAAGTTGCTTTTGCAATTCCTGTCTCAAAATATTTTTATTTATTGAACGGATATATATGTATATATTAATTAGTAATATTTAAATAACTTATAACAGAAAAATGTATAAAAATGTGTGACAAATGAACAAAACAAATTACATTAAAATATTAAATCAAAATATTCCAATCAACCTTAAAGCTAAAACAAATCAAGGAAAAAATACTAAAGATACAACATTTTACTTTTTATCTTATTTTCATATTGATATATATATATAATGAACGGATATATGTGTGTGTATATATATATATACCTCATCTCTCGGGTAACTAAAACTATTAGAAAATTTCTGAACATTTTATATAAACAAAAACATGTGCGCGTGTGTACAGTCTTAATTAATACACTAACATAGGATGCTTCTGACATTGATTTCGAGATCACTCCATAAGGACCGTTCGATTAGATTACTATACTTCTGGTCAACCAAAATCAACGGTTCAGATTGAATAAATTATTATTATTATTCGACCATTACATTGTCGTGCATGTTCATCCGACGGTCTTGATGGATTTTCTATTAGAGATCGGACGGACCATAACATGTCAGAGAGATAATCATCAATCATTTGTTTTTTGAATGAAGATTCCTCATGAAACTTGCAAAGATTTTTGTGTTTACTTTTTATAACCATAAAATTTACTGTTTTTATCTTCTCTTATTATCTTTTTTTATATATATTGATTAAAGCTTCGATTTTTTATAGTAAATAGTTTACAAATTATATAAAGCATATAAAATTATAGTGAATATATAATAGATATTTTCGGTACATAAAATTAATGTAAGATGAAAGGTTTGAAGATAAAATCTTTCATTTATATCAAGATTTATCTGTTCATTTTTTCCAATATATTAACCCTTTAATAGTTTTTAAAATAAATAAAAAATATGTTCAAATATTCACCATATTGATATAAAAATCGATTAATAAACGAAATAATTCATATATAATCCAAAAGATTCCAAGCTTTTGGTGATTTGATATAAGATAAACGTACTAATTATTTAGTAATTAATAATCTCAAATATAAGGACAAAATCCTTTGGGGTAAACAAAGGACAATTAATTTGTATTAGTAATATTAAGTATGAAATGATATATGATTTAAATAATAAGAGTCTTTTGAAGGTTTCAAAGGAGTGTAATGATGAAACTTCCTATTGTCCTTAGTTTTGTTTATGACTTAGACAACAGGGAATCATGTTTTGTCTTCACCAAATCAAGAGCATGACGTTGAAATCTTTATATAAGAGACTCAATGCTTACTCATCGCCTACACAAAGTAAACAACTTTAAAAAATTCATGATTTTTTTTTAAAAAAAAAATATTCGCATTGAAAATCTAATGATCGATCTAAGTGTTAGTTCTGTTAAAAGTTCTTTAAAGGGTATTGAGTTCTTCAAGATTCTGGGAATATTATTCATTATGATCTTGTTTTGATCGATCATTTGCACCGATCATTAATAAAAAAAGAAATATTTTGCCTTTATAGTTTTTTTTCTTCTTGGGTTTGATTGAGTGGTGTGCAAATGAATTTGGCACTTGGTTCTGTTCATATTGTGGCTTTAGCATTCTACTGTAAAATCTGCATTTATTCAGTCAAACATCCTTCATTTTATTGGTATTTCCGTTGAAGTTTTTCCTCCTTCAGTTTTTTAAGATAAATTTTATATTTAAAATATATCAAATTTATAAAAATCGTTAGGCGTTAATTGGATAGTCCATCGATGTTTAGCAACTAGTTAGTGATAGTTGTTTTTTGTTTTTTTTATTTTAATATATTTCAATTTTTAAAGTTATAAAATATAATAAAAACATATAATATAAATAAACAAAATAACATATATAAAATATAGAGATATAAATCCATTAATCATATCTTAAACATAACAAAGAATTAGTAAAGATCTAAATATATAATATCTATAGTATATTGGATGAATTTGTATGTCGGTACCAAATGATCTTATCTCTAAATTACTGTTTCTTTTGAGCCAAGGCTTTGCAGAATTGTTGAAATGGATGAACGGATGAATGAAAACGAAGATGTCAAACGAACGAATGGAGATAAAGATGGTGAACAGACGAATGGAGCGAAAACAACGAAAGAAAATGGACCAACGACGAATATCACTCAAAACTAGAGGAACCACAGGGTAAAGCGAGAAACGATCAAAACGACACCGTTTTAGTTCATTTTTTTCTAAATAACCAAAACAACGTCGTTTTAGTCTACTATTTTAAAAAAATCTGCCTATGCGACAATTTTCGTGCAATCGATCGCCCAGACGGCGATTAGTCACTAATTTTTCTTTGACCGCATTATAGGGCCGATTTTCCACTATTTTAGGTGGTTAGGTGTCGCCGGGCACATAGGCGCCGACTAGTCGGTCGCCTAGACTGAATTTTACAACGAGAAATTAAAACTTATAATCTATAAGAATGAGAAAATTAGAATGGGGATATTGCAACAGTTAAGACACATCTAAATTGTTTATACATGGATTTTGTGCGGTAGATTTGACTATGATTCACTTTGTATAAGGTACCTTATTCAAGAGTGTTTTAGAAAATGAATCAAATAAAATATAAATGCAGTGATATATATCTAAACATATACATGATGAATACAAATTGTTAGTTTGAAGAATTATGATAAAAACAAACATCTTAACATTCTATCGTTAAAACCACATATATAAATCACACGGTTTCTAACAAACTTGTTATGTAGATTATCCTTAGTAAATTATACCACATAATTTGAATCTTTGCTTTCTTTCTTACAAACTCAACATTATTTACTTTGTGGAACTTTGACAGGAACATTTTATATCAAATCTTCGACTAAAACTTCTGGAGTTTTTTCAGTATCAACATCAGTAACTGTGAATCAATCGTAAATATTTTGATATATTTATTTACATTCAAATTCCAAAAATAAAATGTGAAGGGTTGTGACAGAATAATATTTTTATTTTTGCAAAACCAAAATATGATGATAAGTCGGGGTAACTTCAAAAATATCTTCGTAGGGCTAAAATACTTCAAAAATACCTTCCCGAAAAAGAAAAAATTTTTAACTTCAAAAATACCCTTATAAATATTGATATTCCCAAAATACCCCTGCGACCTTACGACCCAGTTCGACCTAGCGACCCAGTTTGACCCTGCGACCCTTGTCCCTCTGCGACCCTTGTTCCTCTGCGACCCTTGGACTCCTACGACCCTTGTCCCTCTGTGACCCTTGTTCCTCTGCGACACTTGGACCCCTGCGACCCTTGTCCTTCTGCGACCCTTGGACCCCCCGACCCTTCCTGCGACCCTTCCGACCATTTCGACTAGTCTTTTCAATGTCAGACTACTACTTTTTCCGGGTTCTAGCTATGCTTTTTATTTTTATTTTGCCACAGTGAAGACGTATATTAAAGGTTCTTTAATATGATCAATACATGCACCTTGGTCATTCTTTGTATTTATTGTCTTTCTGGATTTTAGGAGTCTATTTATTTTTCGTTATAAATAGAGGAGGAAAAACCGTAAAGCTACAACAAGCACCAAATCATCTCTTGTTTCGAGTCTTTCATTCTCTCAAAAGGGCGATTTCTAACATCTAACCCTAAATTCTCTGAAAATTCC